>VWZV01015119.1:1160417-1187233 GCA_013397155.1 Irena cyanogastra
CTGCGGGCCGGAGGCTCCGCGCCCCCGCCGCGGGCTTGGGCTCGGGTCTGCGCGGCGGGGAGCGGTTTTTAGGGTGCGAGGACTCCGCTCTGGGGCGGACGCGGGCCCAGGGCCGCGGCTTGGGCGGCCTCGGGTCACCCGGGCACAGGGCGCGGCTGCCGGCGGGCATTGCTGGGAACAACAAGGACAGCGGAAAGCAGCGGGGTGCAGTGCCGGACCCTGGGTCTCCACGGAGAACACGGACGGCGCTCCGCGGGGGCCACTGGCACTCACGTAACAGCAATACCGGGGGGTGGGGGGGGGGGGGTTTGACATTTTGTGGACTATGGAAAATTGGAAATAATTTGGCGTTGAAACCTAAGGCCTGTCTAGAGTTGTTTTCTCATCCTTGTCATGAGTTAATAAGTTTTTGTTGTTGTTGTTTATTTTTTTTTAAGGAAAGAGTTGCTATTGATCTATGAAAGATGCACCCTAAAGTTTTCGAGGTATTAGAAATTAAGTGGACAACCTCATGGATATGAGGAGGTACCTTCAAACTGGTTGCATAATTGTGGGGCCAGGCCTCGAGGTTTCTTCAAGAGGCGTTTTTAACGTTTAAGGAAACTGGAAGGAAGTTGGCTGTTGCACTTATCAAATGATGCAAATGTGACTTATCTGGCTGAGAACAGCAAATGTGTAATGTTTATTTTGCCAATTAGTCTCTGGTTCAGCTTCGACTCCACTTTAATTTTATGCATTAGTCCTTTCTATCTTAACACATGGGCATAAAACGTAAGTTGGGCGGTGTTTGGAGTTTATTTAAGTACAGTGTTTGATAAACATGCACCCTGCAAACTTCAACCATGTGTAGTGGGTTGACCCTGGCTGGATGCCAGGCACCCCCCAAAACTGATCTGTCATTCACCTTCTCAGCTGGATAGGGAAGAGAAAATATAACAAACATTAATGAACTGAATAAGGACCAGGGAGATCATTCAACAAATACCTAAGGGCAAACAGACTCGAGTTGGGGATATTAAGTTATTACCAACAAAATTAGAGCAGGATAATGAGAAGTAAAATAAATTTTAAAAACCACATTCCCCCCACCTCTTCTTCCTAGGCTCTACCTCTTTTTCCCCCAGCAGTGCAGGGAGATGGGAATGGGTGTTATAATCAATTCATCACAGATTTTTCCTGCTGCTGCTCAGTATAAGGAGTCCTTCCCCTTCTCCATTGTGGGGTTCTACAGGAGACAGTTCTCTGTTAGCTTCTCCAGCATGAGTTCATCCCACAGGCAGCAGTTCTCCACAAGCTGCTGCAAGGTGGGTCACACTGCACATGGGCTGCAGTCCTTCAGGCACAGCCTGCTCCGGTGTGAGTCCCCCAAAGGGTCACAAGTCCTGCCAGGAAACCTGCTCCAGTGTGGGTTCCTCATGCCATGGGTCTGCAGGTCCCTGCCAGGAAACCTGCTCCAGTGTGGGTTCCTCATGCCATGGGTCTGCAGGTCCCTGCCAGGAGCCTGTTCCAGCATGGCCTCCCATGGACTCACAGCCTCATCTCAGGCATCTGCCTGCTCCAACTTGGGTGTCCTCCAGGGGCTGCAGGGGAATCTTGGCTTTGGCACCTGGAGCACCTCCTGCCCCTCCTTCTCCACTGACCTTGATGTCAGAGTTGTCCCTCTCACATGTTCTCACCCTGCTTTTCTCTGCCTGCAATTACACTTGCACAAAAACCTTTTTTTTCCCTTCTCAAGTAAGTGATCACAGAGGTGTTCCCGCCATTCCTGATGGGCTCAGCCTTGGCCACCAGTGTGTCCATCCTGCAGCTGGCTGGCATTGGCTCTGCTGAACACGGAGGAGGCTTCCAGCAGCTTCTCACAGAAGCCATTCCTGTAGCACCCCTGCTACCAAGACCTACCTGAATAAACCCAACACACCATGATATTTAGAACAGAACAGGAACAATAATACTACAAAAATTTATTTTATTTAATTCCATTAAGGTTATAGTAAAACTTTCATACGCTCAGGCCAGACCTGGGTTTCAGGAAGGGGTCCTAAAATAGTGACCTTCACAAGGTTTTCTGAGCTTGACCATACACATGATATTAATGTAAAACAGTATTAAATAAATATTTTTGTCAGGATGGAAGAGGCTAAGGGAAAGAACAGAGAAAGCTGATGATTAGTTCATAATCAACAGCAAGGTAACTCTAGTATAGATAAGTAAAAAATTGGAAAATTTATTTCTTTGTCCTTATGTTTGAATTTAAGACTGAATTTCTCTGAAACAGTGGAACATGTTTCCCATAGAGATTGTGAAGCCTTTGGATTTGGAGATACTCAAAACCCAACTGGACACAGCCTTAAGCACCCTGCTGTAGGTGGCCTCCTCTGAGCAGGAGGGTTGGGGAAGACAATCTGCAGAAGTACCTTCCAGCTTGAATGATTCTACTATTTGTAAGCCAGTTTTCCAATAAACATAAAGTGCATAGAAAATTCCAGTGAACAGAACAATATCCTGTAAGGTCTTTGGTTCCAAGGACATTTTATTCAATTTTTTGTTCACATAGGCAATGGAAATCCAGAATGCAGGGCACATTGCCTTCGAAGATTCAGCATAGTCAGTTGTCATGGAATTGCAGGGGAAGAGCTCAGAAAACTATAATGCCATTAAAAGGCAAATGGCTGGATGTTTTGCAATCTTCTTTGCAAACTTCTTTGCTAACTTCTTGACAGGCTGGCCGTTCATCCTGTCTGTATATAACTGTTTCACATTTGCCCCCTTGAAACCAGCATGTTTTGAATCTTTTGTGTAATTTTTGTCTTGATGGAGCCATTACCTCAATGTTTTCTCAACCACTCTGGTTTCCAATAGGCCACAGACACCCTGGTGTGATCAGAAACAGGGTAACTCCCATGGGTGCAGCTGCCAGGAAGGAAGCTGTGTTTGCAGCTGATATTCACAGCCTTTTCTGCTCCCACAACCAACAGAGGTATCCAAGGGCAGAACACGCTTGGAAACTGCAGGTACCATAGCTGTGCTGGCACCATTTTGGAACAACATAGGTTAACTTACCTGCAGAATTGTTTTCGTAACTTGCACTTTCTGGAATTCAGCAGGCAAAGGGTAAAACTACATTGTAAGCAGTAGGATTTCTGGCCTTGACTGGTGGTTAGGTTGTGTCAGATTGGTACACCAGAGAGAGAATACTGCTTGTATATAAAAGCTTACAGCTCAGTTGTTCTCAGTACAGTGAATAGAGCCCTTGCAGTCCAACCCTAATTTTATTTGTGATCTAGTGTTCATTTCTATTTTTCCCTAGAGTTTATTTTGGTGTCACTCAGGAGTAGGTACTGTGCTGTATCTTTTTCCTCACAAAAGCAAATGAAGTCAGTGGATTTTGCTCAGTGTTCTCTTGAAGTCATACTTGAACGTAGCAGTCATTGAGTTAGCTCTGGAGATACCTGCTGCTAATTTCATACTCGGACATTTATTTATCACAATGACTATTACAATGTTGTGATCAGGTTCCATCTTGGTAATCTTAAAAGGAGTTACTTTGTTGAGTCATGAAAAATGGGTTACAGCTCTAAGTCAGTATGGCTGATGTTTTCATCCATCATGCTGATAATTTACTTGTCAATAAATTGTAAAAATTCGTAATGAGCCATTTTCAGTCACAGTTCCTTCCCTTTTTATCTTGTGCATTAATTAGTTCCTTTTCCAGGTACTGGCAACATGTGTAGCAAACACCATTGCGCTGAGTAACACTCTCAGATTTCTCAAGCTATAGCTCCTCTTTTATCAAGCCCCAGGTTATGAGAGTAACTTGAATTTTGTCAACTTTCTGGTGACTGGTTTGAACATCTTTAAGTAGTCATGTGTTTACTTCTTCATCTGTGAAATAGATGAAATGGAGTTATTTTACCATCCAGTTACCTGATCATGTTTCAGTAACCATTTTTTGACCTTGACGAACCCCTCAGCTAGCAATGTGGGTTCATTGTGAGTTGGCTATGTCACTGTACAGTAAACATGAGCCTGCTGAAGTTATCTTTTCATGTTTTTCCTATGCCACCACAGTGATGGAGGTTGGGTAGGAAAGAAAGCGAAGGGGGATTGTTCTAATTTCTCCCAGAATAGTACTCTGTTAATACACTCTCATGGAAATTCTGGAATAATTTTTCTGTCTTCTAGCTTCAATTTTAAACTTGTCTATAAAAAGGAAATACTGCCATTTTACCCAAGGATCATTCTATAATGTTCTCTTTTGATTGTTAATAATACTGCAAGTGCACCAATATTTGCCTGCAGTCATTGGACTAAAAAGGAAGGAGTAATGAGGATTGACAAGATTGCTCCTAGCAGTGGTATAAATGTCTACTTCATGACTGTAGTAGCTGCTGACTTTCATGCATAGTGTATTCAGGACAGTTACACTGCAAAAGAATCCTTGTAAAAATATGTCCCAAAATGAAGGAAGTACGAGGGATAAGCAGTCTTTCTATTGATGGTTTAATCTGCAGGTCCATATAACCCCGGAGACTTAAAATTGAGTGCAACAAAGGAGAAGCTGTCAGACCAAAAGTCTGTAATATCTCATAAGGTGTTTCTGGTCACTAATCAGTAGGAAATGCCTAGTGAGAAGTAGAAATATAGGGAAATGTAGAGTTATGTGCTGTAAAATGCACTCCTGCCTGCCTTTGTCAGCAGAGGAGGTAGCTGGTTCATTTATAACAATAAATCTCAAAAGGCTTGAGCCGCTTCAGAAAGGGTGATATCAGCCAGTGCCCATTTGTCTGAGTTGGGTAATAAGCTGGCTGTCATGTTAAAGTCAGTTCTTTCAAAATAATGGAAAACATGGGATTTCTTTCATAAGGAATAAAAGGGTAGAAATGTAACTAGTACCAGTAAGTGTGGCTTAGGGAAAAATGATCTTGGCAGACACACCAAACTTCATTACTTGACTAGGTGAGAAGCCTCAGCACGACGTAATAGTGTAGATGGAGCAGACTTGGGTAAAGTGTTTCATACTACACACACTGTCTCCCTTTCTTTCAGTATCATGCGTTATATGGCTTAAAAGCTGATGGACTGACAGTTGTGAAGAAATACATAACATTGCAGAAATAACCAAACAATGGGATTGTTCAAAGAGGTGGAACCTTAGTTATGGCCCAACACCTCCATCTTGGTCTAGAAGTCATCATAGAGTCATGTTTTTATTTGTGGCTGTGATGAAGTTGCTGGAATAAGTACATAGAGATGATGAGGAAAAGATAATAATGTAGAAACATCACACAGACTGGATTACTTTGTTTAAGTTATGTCTTAATCTGTCCAAGTGTAAAATTAAGTGTCTAGGATTAATGAATGCAAATCATGTACATAGAGGATATTTCTGAATCCTGGAAAGCAGAAACTTTAGAAAAGATTAAAGGAACACAATCACAAGACACCTCAAAAAGAGCCTCATATACATGTGGACAAAAAGGGCTGGCGCTGTTTGTGGAATCTCACAGTGGAGTAGGTAGTAGAAATAAGGTGAGTTTGTATCTGCTGGGTCGTGGTTTTTAAATAGACCAAAAACTGGAGAGGCCACAAAGAATTATAAAAGAATTTGGATGCTTAAAAAGTCTTTAGCTGTTTAATACCATCAAGAACAAAAAAAAGTAGACATGAATCATATAGTTCTTTCCCAGCAATAGGAATTCACTTCAGTCTAAAGAGAGACATGGATAGCTGGAGTTTAAACAAGATAGATTTGAACGAAAAAAAAAAAAAAAAAGACTTGGCTTCCTAAGTAATAAATAGTGATCAACCACAAGCAAAACAATGGACAGGATGGGTCTTCCTCACCTCGATGCCTTCACCTCCAGCTTGGATGGCACTTCCTGGCATTTCTGCCCAAGTCCTTTGGTTCAAAAGGAGTGAGTGAAATTTAATGATTTATGCCATAGAGAAATTGATATTATGCCATCTTTTACAATCCTCCCCTGCCCTTTCACAAGTGGAAGCAGGTAGAGGTATCTAGAAGAATATAGTTTCTTAGAGTCCTATTTTTTAGTATATTGATGTTTTCTATCTAAGAATAGTTTCAAATTATTTTTTTGCTCTGTCAAGACATGCCCAGGCCTAGTTACTTTTAATAGACAATGGATTTTCTTGTCCATTTTGTAGTCTTTGTAGCGCTGTTTAGAATTTCTCAAGAATTGTCCAGACATTAATTTGTGTTTGTAAGTTGAATTACTGTAATTATTCAATACAAACCTGTGAAGGCAGTGAATTCTGTAAAGTCCTCTAGTGTACATGCTGAGGTGCTTGCTCTCAGACAGCAATGCCTGTTTCTCTCTTCTCTTTTCATTCTCAGATATTACAGAATTGATATTTCCAGATATTGCCAAGCCTTTAACGGCTGCCTGACACCCTGTTCCTGGTTGGTTTTGCTGCTGGTTTAGAAAGAGTCTTTCTATGGCCACCACAAGCACATACTGCCATCACTAGTCCTTCATTATCTCTTAGCAACCATTTGGTCCTTCACAAAAAATGTCCCAGGCTAGATGGTCTCAAGAGTTTCCATGCAACACCAGTGAAGTATGGGCTGTGACCCACAGAAGGAAATGCGGCAGGAATTATTGAATCACAGCCTCTGTGCCTCAAATGGCTCTGAAAAGAAGGTGCCTTAACTCCTCTCACCTGGGGCAAAAATCACGTTGAGAAAAGAGTTGCTGGAACCTCCCAAAGCAGCTCTGGTTATTGCTGTCCGCTGTGACAGAGGCATGTGGCTGTGCTCAAAATCTCTGTGGATGAAGCAGAACCCCTTGAAATTCCCTACAGAAGAGTGAAGACACACCAAGTTACCTGGAATTCACAGAGTATTTTATCCACAGTGTGAAGTGTTGCACCGTGTTATGGCCAAGGAAGCAACATCATGGAATTACGCAAAATCACAGCATAGGAGAGGTGCAGTCAGACCAAAAGAACATGAGGTGCTCCAAGCTGTGAAGCGATGTTATGAGGAGCCAGGGCTTGGCATTCATGCTGGACAGGGGAATGAGAAGCCAACGTAATTAATCTTTCTGGTGCGTAGGAGATCCCTAGAGTATAAAACTCTCCAGGTCTCAGTTAGTGTATGTGACCCATAGGCACCAAGTGGCAAGTGCTTAATAACCTTGCATTCCTCTCCAAAGGCACGGTTCACAGAATCACAGAATGGTTTGGGTTGGAAGAGCCCTTAAAGATCATCTAGATGCAACCCCCTGCCACGGGCAGGGAGCCTTTCACTACACCAGGTTGTTTGTCATTGTTGGTGGCAAGCTGCTCACAAGTAGAGGCTTCCCTGTCCCCCAGCCTTCTTTTTTAGTTGTCTGCCTCATTGAAGGCACAGAACTCCAGGACAGTCACCTGCTGTGTCCCCTGGCTTCAGCAATTGCCAGTCCTGGGTTTGCTGCAAGACCTACTCCCACCAGGCAGTATCCTCAGCACAGAGCTCAAGTATGAGACTGCTGCGGCTTGGTGTGCTGCCCATCCCTGTCCCCTGGGAGCCTGTGAAGGGGCCTTGACCCATCCATCTGCAGTTTCCCAATTACTGCTGGTGTTCAGGGTGTTCCCTGAGGGAGCCGAAGAAAGAACTGGCTTGGTGTTGGCAGGAAGCTTCATATAGTTTCTGGGAAGCAAGGCTTGGAAAGGGGCCCAGGCTGTCACAGTGCCTGTGTTTTGGGTAGCATCTGGCCTGATGTCTGTTGGAACAAATGGCTGGCCACTGAGACAGGCACGTTACAGCCAACACTACACATGCAGACAAAGCCACCAACGCGCTTCAGCCCATGATGCTTGGGGACAAAAGCGCCATATGCACTTGTCTCCAGTTCTAGAGTGAATTTAGACAACTGGAGCTGGGATGTGCACTGAACTGCCTGTGCATACAGGCAGCCACAATGCCTGGGAGCCAAAGGCTTGAGGGCAAAGAAGGATGAATGAAGCTGTAAGAAATACTTTCTTTGATGAGAAAACTAGTTGCAACAAATGAAGTAATGAAACAAAGACTGACCTTTACAATTGTGTGTTAGTACACAAAATTCTTTTGAAGAAGTTGACATTAAAAATGCTCATTAAATAAAACAAAATATCTTTCAAAGAAGGTTTTAATGGTTTAAGACATAATTTTACCAAGTCTCAGCATAGACATTGCTGGGATCTGCGTAACCCTGAAAAATAAGGTATTGGAGGAATACCTGTGAAACAAGTATGGCAATGTTCATTTGGAGAAATTTCTTCATGACCAGGCTGGAATATTGGATAGAAAAGGAGTGAGAAATACACAAACTGAACAGTGAAACACAATCAGAGAATCTTAGTTGTTGCTTGGAGTCTGAAAACTTTGAACTTAAACTTTCTAATGGTTCCTACTTATAAAAAAAGAGTATTTAAAAAATGTATTTAGATATACCAGGCTGATGACCAACTGACAGGCTTTTTATTCCAGTATTAACATGAATCTTAGAGAACTGTTTCCAGTGTAAAAAATCCCATGGTGTTGGGACCCAGAAGAGGAATGCAAGGCTCTTGTGTTTGGTCTGTCTGTGCTGTGCTACACAGGATAGTTGTAGAGAAAGATCAGAAGAGGGTCCAGATATTCAGTCTCTCAGTTATACCAAGTCAGTAGGTTGGAACTGACCTAATTGGTTTAAATCAGTGAAAATGTTGTAAGGCCAGTATGAAATCTATACATCTGCATATATCTCAGATAACCTCTCTACTTAAAAATACCAGCAATGTGCAGTGTAGTGTCACTTACTCTGAAGCTGACATTTTGCATTGTACAGGTTTTCAGTTGCTCGTAAAACTTTGCCAGCTTTTACAAGTCTGAAATTTTCCCTAAGGGGGGTTGGCCTCAAACTGAATTTTTTGTGAAGACTCCAGACACAGTTTTTTCAGCTGCCTCAGATGAAAATGCAGATTATTTGCCCTTGTAGAGAAAAGGAAGAAGAAAGAGAAAAAGAAAAGAAGAAAATGAAAGAAAAAGAACAAGAAAAAAGGAAGCATAATAAGAAAAGGAAAGAAGAAATATAAAAGAAAGGAAAACAAGAAAAGGAAATAAAAAGAAGGAGAAAAATAAAGAAAAGGAAATAAAAGATAAAACAAAAGGAAAGAAAAGGAAAAAAAGTAAGAGAACAGTTGTTTGTTTGTTTGTTTGTTTTAATTGAAAAGCTAAATAAAAAAAGTTGAAAACAGATCTTACATTTAAACAGCAGGGTGATCCTTGTGTTGAGCAGGAGTCCCTTGCATCCTGTGGAGAACTGGTAAGTTTTTTGTCTGCATTAAAATCTCTGACATGTCTTTGTTTACAAATATTCAGTAGACTTCTTAATGCTTAGTTGTACTTAGTTGTTAAAGGAAGGCTTTCACAGGCAATTTTATTTCTAGTGCTTCCTGATTAAATGCTGTGCAAGCTTAAAGGAATTTTTAATTAGGTAGGACACTTAATTATTTATTCTACGATTTCAAATAACAGCTCTTAGTTTGAACTCTCATTGGTTGCAAGGGTGGGGAGGGGGGGCAGACATTAAAAAATCCATTATTTCTTCCATAATTCTGTAAGCTCATATTCATTTACTTTATTTGCCCACAAATCAAAGATAGGCCTAGAGTTGTTGGTGAGTACATGTAACAAAGGTAAAAGGACTGGTAAATGTTCAACCCGATACAGTGTTAGAAGTCATCACTGATGAATCTTGGAAAAGAAAGGGTAGAGGAGATTCGAAGTGTTAAGAGTTCTTTTCCTTGGCTGATGGAGCTGTAGATGGCCCTGAGGGTTATCTGCTTCGGTGATTATATAAGCATTGTGTTTTGAAATAGGAACAGCCCCTCCCTATTTCTCTAGTAAATCGTTTAACAAGAGAGCAGGACATCACAAACCACAAACCAAACACTGGGGACCAACCTTCTTTTTGGGGAGGTTTTAATGGGACAACACTGATTTTTAGTATTTGTCAGTTCAAAACTGTGTTATTTGGTCTCTTTCCAGCAAAACCCTTCTGTAGCTACATTAACTGTACTCCCCTTGAATGGATGGGAGCTGGTGATCAGCTTCTACCTGAAGCAGCTTTAAAAGTCCATAAAGCGGCCAGATTGCTCTGGAATGTACCAGGAGTCCACTTTCCTGTGATGTTATATGTCAAAACAGACACCTTCCCATAAGGCTCAAAATGCTTTCAAAGACAAAATGTGCAAAAAATAAATTCCCAGCAGGAACACACAGGTTGGTGGAACAGGAACAGTGTGAAATAGCAAGGAATTTAAAGGAGGAAGTAAGCTTTCAGAAAAATGGAAATAATTTAAGATCCCAGTTTCCAAAACATTGAAGCGAAATGATCACCTTCAAGTGCACAATGGTCCCAGCAGTGCTAACAGGGCAATTTGTGTGCCTGAAGCACACAAGTGCATGGTTCTAGGGCTGTACCAGTGTTTGCTGGCTCGGTGTTTAACACGTGCTAACAGACAACGACGCAGGAGGCAAGGAGCCAAAACCATATGGAGAATATATGAATGTTTGTGATTGCCGTGGAAGGACTAATTATACCCCCATACCTCTTTCTGGTGTGAAGTATGACTCCATGGTAGATTTTTAAAGGATTAAGTTGTATAGAATTACTGCCAACGCAATAAATGAGAGACAATTTAAAGAAATAAAAATAATTATTGCTAAACTTTGTTATCAACAGCATTTTGGCTGTAGCTGAGAAAAAGTACAAAAAATTATTCTATTTCTGTATGCCCAGTGCTAGTCACCAAGGTTAAAAAAAGCTGCTTTAAAGAAAACTTGCAGAAGCTGAGGCTTAACTCTGTTGCATGGTAGTTAGGATGATGTTGCAAATGAAGTATTTTGAGATACATAATAGATTGCCTAATCAAATAGATGATTAAGCAAAACCGGGAAGAGAAATGAGTTCAGAGAATCTTAAGGTGTGTTTGCAGGAGAAAACACTTTTCAGGTCTTCACTGAACACCAAATAAACAAAAATAACTAAAGATAGAAAAGTGTAATGTTTGGTAGGGGAAGGGGTTTTCTAAATAACATAATGAATCCAGTCTAGTATGTTGGATTTCTTTACAAATGCCCACACAGAAGCAAAAAGGGAGAGATGGTGCCCTGATTAATTTGAATCCTTAGGATTGTGTAACATGAGAATTAAGTGAATCTTGATTTTTTCCCCCAGCTGTACTGAAATATTCAAAAAACTATACTAGGCTTCAGAAAGAAACTGTTCGAACAGAAAAGCTTGTGATTTATAAATGTATAGTGTGCAATTTCTTAATGAAGCCTTCCTCAACACAAGTAAATATCACATATATTAACATTACTTTAACTAAAATATTTCAATAGTTTCCATCTGTGTTTGAGCACAGTGTTCTAGTGCCTTGTTTTATAAAAGACATTGAAGAATATGTATTTATTTAAATATTTGAGGTAATTCCTTGAACAAGATGTCTGTTCCTTGGTAGCAAAATTCTCTTGCTAATTTGTTCTTTCTTCATTGCATATATAGTGGCCATGTTAGGAGACTTGTTTGTTCGGTTTTTAATCCTTTCAGGGTAAGAAAGGAGAATTTATTTACATATTTATATCACTTATACAGTTTTTGACTGTTACAGCTTCTGCGATATTCACCATAAACCAAAAGTTCTGTAAAATTGGTTATTCTACCTGGGTTTTTAGTCTGGAAAAGTATGAAACATACGCTTTTACTACACCACTGGGGTGGACTGGAGATGCATGGAACATTCTATGAGCATGTACAGATGGAGCTTTACAGAAACATAAGCAGCAACATGAAGCCAGAGCACATTAGTAATTTTAGCACTATGGCAAGTGAACATCAGCCATTAAGCCAACTGTGCCACAAGAATTGTGGCAGTGGAAGAACTGATGAATAAGGAGTGGTGCTCACAGGGTCTGGTGAGGTCAGTAAAAGGCATCTGGAAGTTGTGGATGTTCATGGGCCCTGACCACGGCCAGGAGCGGTGCTTTGGGGGTGGTGGTTAAGCGAGGGCAGGCGTTTGAAACTTTATAAATGTTTAGCCCCAGCCTGGCAGCAAGAAGTGACCCAGAACGGCAGGGGCTGCGGAGCGGGGACTTTACACTGGCAGAAGCACTGATGGGAAAGGGGGCGGGGACAAAAGTTTAAACCTTTCCTGCAGGCAGTCTGGAGGTTCATCCACATGACTCAGCATGGAAAAACAGCAGGAAGCCTTTCTGCAGCAGTGAGCTAGAAGGAAGCACTTTTCAAAGTGTTACAAAATGAATGCAATAAAAATATAATTTTAATTTTTTTTTGATTGCATATATAGTAGGACCAAATCAGAAAATTTTTTCTTCACTCTTTTAGAAAAAAATCTGGTATTTGGCTGGAAATAGCATTTCCCAAATACACAGTGAAGTCTCAGAAATAACTGACACACTTCAACTTTGTACCACTGCACAAGATACCTACACTTGTGTACCCAACCCATTAGAAATGCAAATGCACACCTCTGTTCAGGCAGCAAAATATGGCCTAAAAAGGGTAAAAAAATAAAATCACTCTGAAGCAAATCCATGGTAAAGTGAGAAAGCTCACAATGCATCTGTCACTATTTTCATCCTGGCCAAGAAAATCAAAATAATTTTCAACTTCCTTAGCTGTACATGATATTGCTTTCTCTTGTCATTCAACATCTCAGCATCACAGTTGAGTGACTGAGGAGGGGGTGGTACACACATCAGCACACTATATGTATTTGCACTTACACTGTTCACACTTGTCTCTCCAATGCTGCAGACATGTTCCATATATTCAACAGTCTCAAAATCCCATTACTTATCACTCGTGTCAGCAGCCAAAGCTTCCCATTAGAAGATATCTAACATTTTGGTTGCAGAAAAAGAACTCTGTATGTGATCTGCCCCCTAGGCCCTCATCCTGGTGTGACAGGATATACGGCACAGTGCAGAAAGAGGAGATCCTTATGAGAGCCTCACCCTGCCTGGAAAAGCCACTGGGAAAGCAGGGAGATGCACAACTTCAGCAAGATTACCGCACTGGTGTTCTTTAAATTGCAGATCAAGAGACACACAATCTCCAAAATATCTGAATGTCTAAAAATGTCTGTGGGTGCTTAACCAGTTTGTTAGAATCTTTTCTACATGTGTTTCACTAGACTCACAGGTGCAGTGCACTGAGAAAGGACTCTGCACTAAATTCACCCTGGAGCTGGTGCCATCCAAGCACTCTGCTGTGGATTACATTCTTCTCTTTTATGCTGATCCTCATGGCACCAGACTAGGTAAGACTTAAGTTTATCCAAGTTCCTACAATTCACAGTTACAGAAAGGAGTTGCCAAAGCATGGAAGATACAATCCTTGAAAAAGACACATTTAAGATTGTAGATTGGTCAAGTACGTGGAGAGTTAGAGAGAACTACAGCTGACTCCTGCTTTTTAAAATGGAAAAGCACTATTCAAAAATTAATGTATTTACTCTCAGCACCATGTGAGGTAGTACTTTACAAATGGAAAAACTGAGTTCAGGAATGTAGACAGAGTAAAGGAACACAATATGGTGCAAAGTCAGAAGCAAAATGCAAGCTGTTTCATCAAAGTCCAATTTGATTAGTGAAATTGTATTTACCTTTAAAAAACCCTTTAAGATATTGAACAAAGCTAAAACCAAGCTTTGAAAACACAGTACTTTGTACCAAAATATATTAAGTAGCACAACTTGCTAAATAGTATATAAAACAGCTAGAACTATGTATATTAGTACAAATGAAGAAGTGAAACCTAAATGGATTAAAGTCTTAGCACCCTACAGTAAGTTTATTACATTATGTTTTATCCTGAGGCATGTGATTCAGAGTAGCTAAACAAAAGTGGTTTTATACCTTTTTTCCTCATCCTATTCACAATTCCACCACTATTACTCTGCCCCCCCCCAAATCATTCCTTTCTACAGCCTCTTCCCAGTATTTTATATTTGCTCAAAATTTTAAAGTAGTTTACTCCTACTGTATAAAGAACTCCCAGGTCACCCCCACAGAGTTCCATGATGACAAAGTTACGTTCAAATTAATCACATTATTTTCATAAATCCATACTAAAACAGGCCAAAACCAGTACTGCCAGTTCAGATCCAGTTTACTTGTGGTTTTTCTTTGGGGATTTAAGAAAACATGTAGTAATATCAGAAATGACAAATTCAAGTCAGTCAATATCGCCATCCGAATTACAAAGTGTAATACTTCAGAATCTTGAAATCAGAACCAGAGAAACAAAGAAATGAAGTTTTTTGTTGGTAACAGCTGTCTAAACAAAACAAATTGTGCAGAAAAGGTACTAGTCTTCCAAGAAGAGTTTGCTTACTTTTAATTCTTGTACTTGAACAATCACTGCAGTCTTTTGTTACTCAGAAAAACTGTATGAATTAATGAAAATAAGCAATATTTTATTTCAATACCAGATTTATGGTTTCTGTGTTACACTGGGGCTGGTTTGACTGATATTAAACAGATATGTCTGAAACACAAAGTAACATAAATTAGACATGCCATGAGACATGTACAATTAATTTCTACTAAAACGTGGATAATGAAACCCACGTCTGTGCCAATCCTTTTACACTTTTAATGGTGATAGTGACTAGTATTTTAGTAAGAGGGTAAAATTCAATAAAATGTACAAGGACAGCCATACAACTCAAAGATACTGTTTGCACAGCTTCCAATTCCACTGTGAAAATACACCCCCTTCAAAATAGAAATAGGCACTTCATCTTTAAAAATGAAGCACTCGTTTGTTCTTCAGTCATCATCAACAGTTGGCTTGATTGTCACTCCTCTTCTGATCTGACCCCAACCAATTAAACTGCAAAAAAAAAAGGTTTATATTACTTTTACTAGTAGTCAGAAATATCCTGTGTAAGTCAACATCCTTCTGTCCTTCTTATGCCTTCAGTTCTTACATTTTGAATTTTCTACACTTGTCTTCCACCCAAAACATTCTACAAGAACTAAACCTGCTTAGTGGAAACACAGAATAGAAAAGGGCAAAGGACAGAGGACATTTGTAACCAGCTAAGTGTGTACTCCTGAACAGAAGCTGAAAATCTGAAAATACTGTAACTTATATTGTACTGTTGGAAGGTAAATCTATTCACAGCTTGATCTCTTTCACCTGTGTCTGAAGTGCTGCATTACTTTCAAACAGAAATGAAAATTCAGTAAAATTATGAACAGCTGTAACTCTCAATGACAGCCTGTGATGGTAACACAGCTCTTGGGTAAGTGCTGCTATTTATATTCAGGAAAATGAAGGCCTTTCTTATAGGCCAATGTTGTCTCAGAAAAATACACTTGTAAGAAGAAATTCAGAATATATCCATTTCCACAGTTAGCAGATATTTCATATTATTACTAAGACTGTGTCCAAAACCTTTCCAATTTCTGGTGAGAAAATACACATGCATCTCAATTTACCTTGCTAAGCAGTAGAGCCTGTCTTGGGACACCATAAAAAGAGACTGAAGTTTATCGGAGCAGCACTTCCCACTTTTATTACCATACCCAGAGGTCATAACTTGACCATCTTTGAATTCACTGATCCTTGGAATCACTGGTGTATCCCATTTGCTGTTTAACCTCTCTCTATGCCTCTGTATATTTCCTTTTTATACCTCCTTTTAGTCTTGCTTTATGAACTTTCTTCTGTATTTTCAGTCTCCATTGTCTCAGGCTGCAAATTCCTTTTCACAGTACCAACTGTTTATTATCTTTACTGCAATTAGATTTTATTATGCTGGTTTTCCCAGTTTTCCTTCTTTCCTTTTTCTCAACTTTCAGTTTCCTTATATTTATCTTTTTAATACAGCATAGAAATCAGCTTTTCAGTAACTATCTTTACAGCAGGCTAACACTATTTGCCCACCTCATAATCCAGAGACAGGTGGGCTTTTGGGCCAAATTTCGTCAGGTTTTTTAACTGGGAAAGAATCTACAGAAACAACAAAAGACACACTGCTATTTCCACAGGCTATCAGTCTACAACTTAAAAAAAGAAAAAAGCATTATTTCTAATATATTTTCTCCTCTTCCTTCTGCTTTACCTGACTTAATTTGGGTCCTGCCTTTTTTTTCCCTTCTGTTCAAAACATGTTATCTTTTGCCTTGGGTTTTTTTTTCAGAGAATAATCTCTTCCCTAATTTGTCATCTTGCTCTGAGACAGCAAGCACTAAATTTCTGTCTACATTTTCTTGTCATCTGAAAAAGAAACATGCATCCATGGATATTTAAAGCTTGGTTCCTTTCCACACAGTACAGACTTTTTGTAAAAATGGCTGTGTTCTCTCATACTACAAGGGCCTTGCAGAGCCAACAAACATAAATATTCTTATGTTCTTATCAATCCAGTCTTATAAAACACGTGACAGGTACAGTATGTGTAATCACCTAAAGAGAGTCTGGCACTGTGATAAAATGAATCACCAACCAATTCTGTTCATAATTTTCAGCCTCCAGATGCTTCTGCAGTCAGACATTTTTTATCTGTAATTTGAATGGGTCAGTCCAGTTGAGAGTCAGTCCAGTTTATTCTTTCCTCTGTGCTCGTAGTACATAAACACTCAAACATCCCTCCTCTGTTCCCCTGCTGTTACTTCCAGGTTGCACTAGAAATCACATGCAACTTCACAGGTAGAAAACCACTGACGTGTGCATAAAGATGGCTATTTGGCATAACACTGTGAGAATTTCCCAGCCTCTCTGCCAAGATTCCCTACTGAGCTCAATTTACAGCTTGGCAGTTTGAGCAACAAACATGAACCTCATGTGTTTCCTTGTCTGTTAACTAATAGGTACCCTCACGATCATTGTGTTTGTTTAAAAAAGGGATAGCAATGAAATGAAGTATTCCACAACTATGGTGCCAATGTGTTAGGAGAATCCAGAGGAATTTTTAAAACAGACATACACTTACCTGTTCTAGTACAAAATCAGATCCATGTATTTTTTTGTTAACAATGTAGCAACCAGGTACCATACCAACTTCGCACCAACTTACCGCCAGTGTTTCTCAACTCTTCGACTGAGAGCAATTTTTTCTCCCACTTCTGTGCATACAGGGTTAGTTAGCACAATCTTCCCCAAATCAGCCTTTACAGCACTGACTCTCCCTCCAGTAGATAAGGATCCTATGTTTACCATTAGAACTTCATTCTTTGATAATTTTTGCACCTGAAGACAGACATATAAAACTCAGAAATACAAGCTTTACTACTAAAAAACAAATAGAACAGACAATACCAAGTTATATTCTGCTACCTTCTTGCCACAAAAAAAAGATACAGCTGAGGAATACTATAAATATACACACACAAACTATGGGCAGCAGTGTCAGTAGATAAAAGGTTTAAATGCAAAAGGACAAATACATAAAGATATTGTAGTTCTGAGGTTCTTGGTATGATGCACTTTCTTGGGATTTATCTACATTTTCTATAAACTATACTGATGATTTCATATAAAGTATTAAAAACACAGAAATATTGTTACAAACTCTGATGTTATACAGATTATTTACTAGGATGGTGTATTCTCATTTCCCTTACGCCTACATAAAAAAAAAAATCAAAAATAATTTAATTTCACAGGATAAGAGAGCGCTGAAGCACTTTACTCACTGTTGCATAAAGCAGTTCATAGATTTAAATGCTAACAGGGGAAATTATGATTATATTAGTTGATTTATGTAAAACAGATTGTGCTGTGCCTCAAGTTCATTTTTTTCAACCAGAGTATTTCAAAAATATTTAAACTTTAAAAAAATTCTTCAGTGAAAAAAACCTACAAAAAGCATGTTAGTAGGAAGTAGATCAGTACTACTGTAAAATTAATTATTGCACAAGTAAATAGGATGATAGCAAAAAAAAACCAACTACCAACATGTTTAGAAAAATACGTAACATGACACATAAATACTTTATGCTACTTTAAACTACTGATAGGAATTTCTCCGAAATGAAATTTTCCTCCAAAAACCATTCTACAGTATATAACAAGCAGATCGGTTTTGTGACAAGCTTATGTCAACACTGAGACAAAATTTGTACATATGATCAAAGAAATATATCCATTAATAAAAATTAGCATAGGAAACAAAATCAGGAAAAACGAAAGAAGGGGCACAGACCTTTGCAGCTTTCTTGTCTCCTTCAGTGCGCACACCTAAGAGTCGTCGCAGCAAGAAGTAGGAAATTTCTAGCTCTGTAAATATTTCTGGCAGCGCCCCAACTGCACCAAGAACTTGGCCCACCATGCGGTCAGCACGGCACAAAGTGGGATCAATCTTAGTGCCAACACCTACAATACAACAAGGGAACTCAGAAGGAGTAACTGAGAGGTAGCTGTCATTTTTGTGTCCTAAAATATTTTAAGATGACCTAAAAAACCAGAGAATGTACTGGGAATTCCCTACTACCTGCACAGCACTTTCAGAATGTCAGCAAGACTGTGAGCTCTGGCTAAACAGATGAAGAAATATTCTGCTGTTAAAGCTGGTACAATTAACAGTGCAAGCTGATCTGCATTGGCCAATGACATTCAGGAAAATTATTTAATTCTTAAATATCCATTTTTCACACCAACCCTGTCTCTCTCTACATATATGAATGATCTAAAAATGCTCATGGTATTTTTGTTAATTACACTGAAATTCATTGTTGATAGAAACCAAGTGTTTTTAATAACCATGAGGAAATGAATCTTTTCATAAGTGATTAGTATTCTTACCTATAAGGCCTCCTGGAGCAGCATATTGTAGATCGTTGTGTTCAGCAAAGAGTGACACAATTTTGGAAAAGATTGGCTTGCACATGAGTTTGCCTTCACTGTCCTTGGACACAATACCAGGCCGCACCTCAATTTCCTGGCCCACCTAATGACAAAAGTGAAAAAGTGTTTAACTGTTTATTTTACAAATAGGAACACGAAGCTGACTAGTCATAGATAAAACTTACATATCCCAAGATCTACTTCTTATACAAGTCCTTGGTTCTAGGCTACTGTAGAATTGTAGGATTTCTATTGCAACGTTTGATGCAAATTGAACAATACTTAAAGTAAATGTAACAACATTGATTTTCTTTTCAATACACTTTGTGAAACTGCTTTAGCAAAGGATCTTTATCAGCAATAATTCCAACAATTAAATTTCAGTTTAATTTTTAAACACTGTATTTAGAAATATTTCAGCTCTGAGAAAAATTGAGTTAATTCAATCAGTGTAACTGATCGACATCAATAACTGCAAACCAGAGAAAGTACAAGCTGTATAAATGTTCAAAGACAGAGTTTGCTCTCCAGCCTAGCAAACAATTGTTCTAAAGTTTCTGTCTATTGCTAGCAAGGAAGCAAAATAAAGAAATCAAAATATACAAAACATTTAAATGGGGAAGTGGGACCTGTGAGAACCCCTATACACTTTCAAGATGCTTTTAAAGTTCTTTTACTCTCCTCTTCCCCACAATAATTCAGCAAGTGGAAGTGGTAGGAGAGGAAAAAAAATACCTCCTTCCATTTTTGTGAGGGATTAAATCTGTTATCATTATTAGCAAATGTTAAGACTACAATAATATATTTAAAAAATTAAAACTAGCGCTTCTTGTTCTGGTATTTTAAAACTGTAACGTGAAAATGAAGTACAGACAGAAAGGATAGGTGCCATGTGACTGTATTCAAGCTAAAAAAAATCAATTATATAGATACATTTTGTAGCAAACATGGGAAAACTCTACTCATTGTCATTACAAATTTCAGTCAAGAAAGAGAAAGGGTTACCTTTAAAACACCTTTTAGAATACTGCCACCAGCAACACCTCCCTTAAGGTCATCAACTTCACAGCCAGGCTTATTGACATCAAAAGATCTAATTACTGAAAAGAAGAGATCATAACTAGGTTTATATTTACTATCAGATTTTTAAACAATGTCTTTCTTTAGCAACTTTGACTGCTTCTCTGTTCTTATGAAAGGATACATATATTTACAAACATTACAAAAACAGATCAATATTTTATTCCCAATTTGTAGGCAGACAATTTTATTCTCAAAACCATTTAAACTGCTCATATATATATAAATGTTTCATGAGACTTCTTCTGCACATCAGAAAGTATCTTAAAGATCTGAAGAAGAAAGCAATGATCAACCATTTAAGAAAACCCCTTCAATATTCACAATGTCAATTGTGAATACCAGAACTTTGTTTTAATGTACTCATAACTGAACACTGTAACCTTGATGTAACGTGATCCATTTTTATGCATTTATAGGACTGGCTTGGATTATTTGAAAAAAAAAGGCAAGCAAATGAATTCCTTACAGGAACTGCATTTCATAGTATGCTGGACAAGAACTGAAACTTTGACAATTATAACCAGGAAACAGGAGACTAATACAAAAGATTTAACCAAGCTACTCAAAATATTTCCATGGAAATAATTATCAAATTCATCAGTTTGCCAATATTTTGTTAAATCAGAACTAAATTCACAACAACTAAAGGGATGTTTTTAAGATACAGACGAATTTCTCACTTTTATTGCATTTTAGTGCTGTAATATGCACAGAATATACACAAAACCAACAGCAATTAACAGTGACGAAACAATACAGCTCTCAGAAGACATGCAAGTTTTAAAATAAGAGCGTCCCAAATACTCTTTTTAAACCCACCTCTATTTAGGGCACTCAGCATGTGCTATTCTAAGTGTAGACAAGTTCAGAAAATGTTCACAAACACCCAGGCCTGAGCATTTACATACCAATGAGCCTTGGTTCAGATGTGAAGTCTCGCAAAGGGACTGGGATTTTCTTCACTATGTACTCACAAACCACCTCTATGTTGTATTTCAGCTGTGCTGAGATTGGAATTATTGGAGCTCCTTCTGCAACTGTACCTAAAACAAAACCAAGCTCAACATTAGGCCTTAATATGACCATGTATTCTGTCCTTGTTAAAAATACTACTGAATTTCGTGGCATGTTCTATGTATATTTCCCAAAGCAACATTAGAGCATCTATCCTTCCCTTCAACATTGTAGCTCACATGAGCCACACCTACTTTTTGAGGAATTCTGAAAGTGTGCAAGATCATCTTTCATTCTAAGGGAGAATTCACTTCCTACATTGTGATCAGAAATATTTTTAGTATTTCCTAAGAGAGATCAATATCTCAGTAATGGATACAGCAGTGTTAATTTTACAGTCAAGTTTCCTTATGACAAACTGAATTTCCTATTAATTTAATGATTTATGGTTTTCAAGTTTTGCAATACAAATACATATTTTAGAAAAATCCTTATTTTACAGAACACATTTAGCAATCAGGTTTGTAAGACATCATTAGTTTTAATTACATCTATGTTTCTTGTGATAACTCCAGTTTTCAAACTCCAAATTTACACATCAAGCCACTCTGACAGTGTCATGAACACTTCTGCAAAGCAACAATTATGAATTACAGGAAAAAAAAAAAAAAAAAAAAGAAAAGAAAGACTCATTGGACTCATTGGCAACTTCTGATGGTGACAATCTAGCTCTGCAGCTTGTCACATACCCCACCTACTGCAGATAAACAAAACTCAGTTAACCTGGATGGAATGTGCACCAATCAACGCCTGAAACTCCATGCAAATGAAGGATCCAAATGGGAACCAATCCAAAAGACAAAAAAACTGTATAAACCAAACCAGCAAACCATGCCTTCGACATCAGACATCGGGAACATGCCTGCCACGAGGAGAAGACCCAGCGCCGGCCCTGCAGCCTCCTCCTGCCCGTCGCTGACTGGGACCACACCTTATCGGACCCGGGACCCCCATGCTTTAGGCCCTTTTTCAATAAAGCTGAAATCACTTTAGTACCATGAGTCTGCATCCCGTTTTTATCACACTGAAAGCTACTACGTAAGAGTGACTGGTTAGTTTTACATCTAGAGCTCTGTCCCACAGCCATAACACTATTGTAGGCAAGCAGGCTGAAACAGGCAAGAAGCACAATTCCCAGGGTCTCATTTTCACATTAACAGACCATGTACACCTGCATTGCCTAAGGCAAGCTTTTCTACGAACATACAGAAAACCACTATGCCCATGTCTCAACATTGACTTTCCATCACTTACTGGATTTCTGCTCTCGAAAACTTACCTTGTACAAATGCAAGAATCTGTTCATACTGTTCTTTAGCCTGGCTCTCTTTCACCAAGTCAATCTTATTCTGTAGAATCAAAATGTGCTTCAGTTTCATGATTTCTATAGCAGCTAGATGTTCTGAGGTCTGAGGCTGAGGGCATGACTCATTACCAGCTAAAAAAGAGAAGTGACTGGAATATAGAAACTGTAAAGACAGACAGAACTCCTGCAGTGGGGATATCTACTTCCATCTACTATCACTATGTTAAAAAAAAAAAAAGACAGTTGTCTCTCAGTAATCTACATGTGAAGCAACCAAGTCAATAAGCACCTATTCTCCCCTATAGCTGCTGGCTGTAGCCTCCACACAATGCAGGACAGATAAGAGACTGCCAGAGAGGTTCTCCCATTCTATCTGCTCCCACTCGGAACACCCACCTAAACTATCCAAAGATACTAGCACCTAACTTGGTTTACTCTATCCTTTAGCTCTTCAGATATCTCCGCATTGACTGTAGCGTAATACACAAATTACCTTTCTAGAAATAACTTAGTATTTTCTTATCAGTGAAGTTCTAAAACTACCAAGATCCCCAAATTCTGTTATAATTCCATCAAGTATGTGACTAGGGCTGCTATCAGCATGGTTTACATTTCAACTATGAAGCCAGCGCTGGCTGATGTGTGATTATGGTGGTTAATCTTGCCTGAAGTTTGGTCTATCACACTTTCTAGAGATAAACAGGCAGATGATAGCTCATCATCTATTTCAGACTTTAAATTACAATATCTGAAGCTGTTGTTTTCTTTTGTTGACATATCCTATCAAGGTAAGATAATTGCTATGTATCACTACAGAACGCTAGAATGTTCTACAGAGATAGAAAAATCAGTTTTACTCACTTTCTGTTGCTTGCAAATCAGAACAAAAGTTGTCTGAATTACATTAAATCTCCTGTACTTAAATTCTGCCTAAATTTATCTAGGTTACTGTTTGTACTGTTGTTTGTAAACTCTACTGTATGGCAAAGACTACATGCATATTTAAAGGAAACTGAACTTTCAGAGAAACTCAAAATGCAGTTAATCTGTTTCCATAAAGTGATAAAAATTTTACAGTATTATACTACTACAGAGTTTTATATCGCCTATCTTCTATCAATGGGGCCAGCTATCAGACTAGTTGGTATGGATAGCTGTGTTTAAAACAAACCAGCTTGTTGGAGTACATTGCCACTGTAGCAGCACTTCATTTTCTTTAATACATCTCAAAAGCATTCACTTGTTTAAATTGCTCACCACATCCCAGGAGATTTTAAGGCCCATATAAAGTTGCTTCATGCTACTACAAAACAGAGCTCTGCTTTTGGGTAGCAATCGTTACCTATCAACAGCAAAGCTGCATCCATTACTGCTGCGCCGTTCAACATGGTAGCCATCAAAATATCGTGACCAGGGCAATCCACAAAAGAGACATGCCTGTTGTAGGAGAAGGCGAAAGAGAAATCCAAAAGCCCATTATCAACAATTCCTCTGACTGATTCATGTCAGTGATTAGCCAGACACAGAAGTTATAAGTATCCTTAGAATAATATTTTCAAAAAAGTTTTAAAAGAACACAAACACTATTGAACAGCTACCGAACACTTTTTCTGAGTTTGCAGATTTAATACATGTCCACATTAAGTATCTCTTTAATATTTCACCTATTTACTCTAAATTAGATTAGAGTTAAATGCACCAGGATAAAAGCCCAAAATCAAATCAACCCACCACCACTAACCCAAACCCTAGCGAGGATCCACAGGGGATTTCTCTTACTTCTTTTAAAAGGCACCCCCCATTCTTAAATTTTAGGAAAGTATGCCATATAATAATGTATATAACCATATAATATTAATTATATGGTTGTAACTGCACTTCAAAAATTTGTCTACAGACATGTTACAATTCCAGTCTTAGGGTTTTATTGTGCAGACCAAGATAGTTGATTCACTATATTCTTTCCTGAACCTATCTAGTGAAGAATCCTTGTTCTTCGTGGCAGGCCACCAAAAAGCAAGGGACTAATTTGGTGCTTTGCTGATGATGTTAGAAATCTACTACAAGCAAATAACCAGTAGCATAAAGAATTCAAAGCTTTTAACCAGTTGTTTCACAATGGCTGCCTGCCTGTCACACTCCAACAGAAGTTAATCTTAGTACAAGTGCTCTGCTGGGAATCTGAGAAAAGGAAAGACACATGGTTACAGCTCCACATGTATTTTATCATAAACACAAACTAAGAATCTTGTACAACAGTCTTCATGACTACTCTCATTTGAGCAATCATTGTGCAGACCCACATAAACACTGTGTAAAGACTGTGCTATACTTTATCAGAAATCAAGTAAATACATAACACTTGGCCTCCAGTGGGAGACCTCATCTCATATTAATCATCAGGTTTTCATACATTCATTTCACAAACTTTGTAAACTCTGCCCTTAAAAAGAAAAAGTTTAACAAAGATCACCCTTCCAAAAGGGATTTTAAAGATGTATTTGTGAGGTCCACATTAGTTCTCAATCTGGCTGATTTAAAATGTACTTATATTAATAGCAGAAATATTTAACTTCAAAGTCCTGTAAGTAGCTGAGGCCAGCAGACACTGCTGTGCTGTATCATGGAGTGCCCATCACCACCAATGAATTCAGTTTAGCCAATGCCTTAGCTCAGGGGTGCCCCATCTAAGAATGTGTAGTCTGTCAGAACCCGTTCAGCTCACAGCTCAATCCTATTTTCATACAAAGGGAATTAAAAAGAACTTATTCCAGTAATTTAAAGCAGTTACCTGACTAGTTTGAAGTTCCCTTTGGTGCCAGGAATGTCTGTAGGGAACTCATCCGGGGTGCTACTTCCACAGGATCGATAGCACTCTGGTCGAGAGCAGCTTGGGTCATCCAGCTTGTAAATCTGTGATTTTTTAAAATTCAAAAAATTTAATTCCTTAAAGGTTAGTTACCTGTAATCTTACATCCCCCCTGAAATATATTAGCAACATAGCTGCTACATTTACAGTGATGACTCACCTTTGCATTAGCATAACCCAGCTTGATTGTGATATTTCTTTCCAGTTCATTTTTAAATCTGACAGTATGAACTCCAGATATAGCTTTGACTACTGTCGACTTCCCATGGGCTACATGACCAATTGTACCTGTGTTTTAAAAGATAATATTTGTCAAGAAACCACAGTTTATTTCTGTGTGGTGCTCCACTACTATCAACAGACAATTACCCCAAATTCTCCACAGCCAGTAAGTCCATATGGCATACATATGGAATCTGTAATAATTTTTGTTTAAACAAACGAGACCTGAAATTGTGCTCCCAAAGGACAGATCTTTGCATTTTAATGAAACTCATTTCAATCCTTTATTTTAAGGTTAAACAAATTTTGCTTTAGCAACTATTCCCCATGCCATTCAACTGTGTTCCTGAAGTAAAATTGGTGCTTTTCAAGTGAAAGGGCTTGACAAGTCCCTAAAACTATTACGTAAATGTTTCTGTACAAATTTCTTGAAAGTGTTACCACATAGGCACCATCTGCTACTGCAAGAGTATCAAAAAGTGTCACCTTAACGTGCCCCTCTTTTTTACAAGGTTTCTTTTTACCTATATTAATTGTTGCTTGTCTGCTGATGACTTCTGGTGAAAGAGGCGTCAACTTGGTAACATCCTGTATAAGGGAGATTTTAGAATTTATTCACCTTGTATATAAATGTTTAGAAAGTTAAAAATATAGAAACTTGAAAATTAACTGATAGTTCTATCCAGCAAAATCCAGTTAGATTATGTGCATTCCAGTCTTTTAAGTGTGTGAAATATGTGTGAAAAAATGAACCAAGTCCTGCTCGTGAATCATTACAGGCTACAATGCAAAACCCTGACTGTAAATCAGTCTTGGCTGCAAATGGTTAAAGATGGGAGTAAACAAAACAAGAAACCTTAAAAGAAGCTTTTGACAAAACACCCCAAGCCCTCACCTACCCCTGAACCTAAATTACACATAACAGGCAAATTCATTTTCAACAGTCTACATGATGAACTGCACTAACATTTTATAAACAAAGCTTTGTCAATAAACAGTTGTTTAATTGGTGTAAGGTTCCATTACAGCCAATACGTAATCACAACTAACACTTCGGAGTCAGTGGGTCCAGAGGTTTCATTAGCACCATGGCTTTTTATTCTTTTTAATGGCTATTTTTTTCCTCAGGTACTGTTATTGCTGCTTTGGGTACCAGACAAAAGTTTTGCTGTCCAAAATAGTCTGTTGTGTGAACTTATTGGTAGCCACTGGCAAAACAAAAACCTCATCAATACACTGTACATAGATAAGAAACAACTCTGAAAGAGTTGTTTAAGTTTTTTTAAAGTTGTCTGTCCAAATAATGGACAAGTGCTGAAATCCACTGAAATGTTCCTCTATAAAGCTAATATCCATCCTGCACTGAATTCATATGGATGAGCCACTCAGTTCAAGAAAAGATTCATGACACCAGAAGAGTCCTCAGTGCAGGACAAAATTTAAGATATAAATAATACAAACATTAAATCACGTA
>VWZV01015119.1:1194752-1316842 GCA_013397155.1 Irena cyanogastra
CCCCATCGAGGGCGGCCCGGGCGCCCTCCTGGCCCTCAGGGACCCTCCTCCCCGGGCTGGGGGACGGCGGGGCGGGTGCTCGCGGGCGGCAGGCGGGGAGCAGGCGGGCTGGAGCGGAGATCGGGCACGGCCGCGCCGGGCGGGCGCAGCGAATGCCTGGCGGGTCCGGGGCGGCCGCAGCCCTGCCGGGCCCTTCGGGTTCCTGCGGCCGCGCGTCGCGGACCCCGGGCCTGCCAGCCCCGCTTGCCGGGGAGCTCGGCCTGCGAGCTCTGCTCACAGCGGAGCGGGGCTGAGCGTGCGAGCAGACAGGCTGAAGTAGGTCATCTGAGTTCCTGCCCCGAAAATGGCCATTTTTACCTGCCCCCCCGCGCCTCCTCGGTCGTAGCTGATCGCGAAAGAAGTATCAGTGATCTGAATGAGTAGAGATACCCAGGGTTGGTACTAGAGCTTTTATCTGTTTGGGAAATACTGGAATGTCACTTAAAATTTTAAAGTTCTTGCCTTTTTTATTGTTTGGGGTTTTTTCCTCCCATTTAGGAGAGGAATAGGAGAATCATAAAGCTATTACTGGATAAAAGGACAGAATTACTGAAGTCTGGCTTCCTGTGGACTTGTTATATAAACTTGCCTGTAGAATAACCTAGCTCTTGCACCACCATTGCCCCAGTTCACATTCAGATCTCCAAGCCTACCACCATTCACCAACATACTTCCTGTCTTTTCCCTTCCATCACCTAGAAAACATGTTTAATTTATACCACATGTCCTATAAACTTTCCCACTGACAGTCATCTCCTTTCACTTTCCTTAATTATACCCTGTGGCTGGTTTGGATCTACCCATGTGTTGATTTGCCTTTCAGCAAGACAGCATAGCAGATAACCATTGAGCTCACACTGGAAACCTTTTTCATTCATCAGACTGTTACTGTGGGGGATATGTGTACAAATTAAATGTGTTTGAGATTTCTGTGTTTCTGACAAGTGAGTTTGACATTTGGCAGTGAGGTCAAAACCTGTATGTCTTGAACAAAGGGTACAGTTAATGCCATTTTCTCAGAAGGTGCTAGGAGTGCTTATTAAGTTAGCAATAAAGATACAGATAACAAAAAGACAAATGGAGGGGCTAGTTTAGCAATCCTAATTTAGATTTAAAATATTTTTACTAATGCAGTTTAAATACTACTTCTTGCTCTTTTCCATCTTATTATGCTAAAAATTTGTGATAAGTCAAAAAAGATAGGATTTTTTGCTACTAACAGATACTTAGCTTGCTACTTTTCTGTATAAAATGCACTGTAATTTTCTTAATAAAAATCTTTACAGTGAGAGAATCATGCTTTATTCATACCTTTTTCTTACATTTGAAAAGATTAATCATTCTATAAGACAAATATATATATATATATATATAAGGACTGATGTCATTCAGGATAGAGCAGTCCTGTCCACTTTGAGAGCAGGGGCAAATCTGTAGTTTTCAACACTACTATCATTTAGCTTTTAGGTATTAGTAATACAAATATTTCCGTTTAAAGATAATTCTCATTTTGGTGGATGTATCAACTATTTTATACAGGGCACCTCTTCTGGTGTCAGTAAATGCAGTTGGAAGAGTGTTGAGCTGAGCTTGCTCTGTGTTTGGGAGCAGGTTTTTCTGTAAGGTATTGTGATGCAGTGACCTTTCAGACAGATGGTTCAAGCTATCTTAGTGTCTGTGAAGTGCAGATACAGGTTCTGGCACACTTAGACTGAAAAATAACCATACTGAGCTGAGGCATAATCCATGCTGAGTTTCGTAGGTTTGGTTGTAACTAGTTCTGATGCTTCTGACACAGCCGTGATGACCATAATGATACCAAGTGCCACTGTTGCTATGTGCTCATTCAGATTGCTCCCAGATAGCAGCACGGGCAGAGATTGTCAGGGAGCTGTCCTGGTCAGCTCTGTGCCCCTAAGAAATGGAATATGGACAACTTTCAGGAGTAGCCAGGTTTTAAGTTCTGGCAGTCTGATTCCTCTGACTGGCGATGACTGGTAAGCTCCTAACTTCTCCATTCTCAAGTAATCAAATGCTTTTGGAATTTTCAAGATAGTTTGGATGAGGTCTTAAACGTGAACATACCAATATGTTTAAGATAAATTGTTTCCCAAATTTAGTGTAGTAATTACAAAGGATTTCAAATAAAACACATGGAAACTGGATGTATTTCTTTGTTCCCTATATTTGCAATTGTTGTAGCAGTGGAAAGTTTTGATAGCCACTGGTTATTGATCTATCCCATATGACATCACTCCTGCTGTTGCTGTTGGTGAGAGATTTTGATGAAAAATGATGCACAAAATTTCCTGGTTTTAGTTTTAAACCATGTAAACAAAGGTTTAATTTGGGGGATAAATCATTTATACTGTGTATGTTCTAATTGCGTTCTTACTCAATGCAGTACACTGCATTCAAAGGCCCAGCCTTCAGCCATGTGTGCAGTTGTGAATGTTTGCTAGTGTGTTCAAATACCTGTTGTATTGTATTTTCAGATGTGTGTGTAACACTTGACTATGGAGAAATGTCCTCTTCCCGCAGAAAAGCGTGGTAACAAAACTGAGGTCAAAGCATTCTGCTCTAGGCAGCCTTTGTTGTGCACCTCACCAAATAAAGCATGCATAAATGGCTTCAAAATTTACATCTAAATGCATGCATTTGGTGGATGGAAGAGAATATTGCACTTTAAGCTCTATTTTACTACTTTGTGTAACCCAAGCATGGTTCTGTGTGTCTGGTGAAATATCTTTATGGTGTAACTCTTAGATAATAGTGTTTTATTATGTGAAAATTTGTTGTTCAGCTTGTCCACAAAGATGATTTCTTAGAACATCTATAGTGTAGGTAAAATGAACAAGTACTCCATAATCAGTAAACAACACAAATCTTGCTCATTCTGTCTCAGCATCCCGAATGAGTTACTAAGGAACAACAGTAAAGGTAAGCAGAAATTTTCCTTTGAGCTGGTGTGCTAGACTTGGTGTTGTGAATACTTTCCTAGGACAACAAATTTCTGTCCCTAGAAAATGCATATAGGCTTACATATTACGTTAAGATACATATTCAAAGGGCCCTTTTTCAGGTAATAATGCTTTTGAAGAGATTTTAAATCCAGGAGGGCGTGAGTCAAAAGCAGATATTCTATAACTTGCTTCTTAATAGCCAGTGGTTTAGACTTCATTTCTTCTGCTTGTGACTAAGAGCCTCAGACACCCTGAGGAAAGAAGGTTCTCCTTGTTTAGCAAGAAAAAGCAGTCTAGAGTAGGGTTTTCAGGCTTTTATTACAGCTGCAGAATAAAGATGAGAAATCAGTGTTCCAAGTAAGTGGTTTTACAGTTAGAGCACTGTAGAATCTAATGCATTATGTGCTAAAAGAGGAAAAAATGTAAGGAACAGCTAATAAGGTTAAATGTATTTCTCTTTTGGCTTTTCAGCAGAGTCTTACTTCCTGTGCTGCGTTATCCTGATCAGCTCTAATACATGCAGAACAATAACGAATGTCAATGTACATTGCCCCTCACCTCCCCTTCATTGTTTATACACTGGAATTTTTTTTGTTCCAGTTTTCCTATAGACCACTGCAGGCTCCATGTCTTCCATTGGATTAAGTTTGCAGCTGTGATTTGCATGCATGAAGAAAAATCTAACTGAATTTTCCATTTTTATTGAAAATATGAAAAAATTGTTATGTATTGTCCTCTGGGAAATAACTGCAGCATTTGAATAGTGCATAGAATTACATCAAAGATTGCAAGTGTGTGTGTGGGAGGAATGGCATAGCTATGCTTTAGAAAAATTACTTGGTTTGAGAGTATTTTGTATTGCTTTTTTTAATGTTTGAACTACCACATTGCTATTTGCTTTTGATGGAGGATGTTAGCTTTAGAAATGAAGATTTTTACCAGTTTAAGCATAATATGCATTTAATTATCTACTTTCACAGTTTTTGTACTATTTTAACCCCTTTGTGTATTTGCACTGGCAATACATTTTTTTGTTTTAAAGGAAAATTTATCTGCTGACAATGTATATGGCTTTATGCCAAGAAAAGGATATTTATTCCTTTTATTTAATGCAGGAAGACAAGTAGTCCTTTTGCTTTTCACACACAGAATTCTGAAGCTTCTTTAGGTGGTGTAAGGAGAAGTCTTACTGGTTTTGTGTCTACTTAAGTAATCCATCAAATGCTCACTGTTGTTTAGAAGGGAAAATATGTTGCTGTTGAAAACTGTAGACTTACTAGAAGTAATATCAGCAGGAATGTGAAAAGAAGGATTAAATGATTTAAACACCCACATTTTTAAAACATTCAGTAATAATAATTTCCCAGTGTTGACCCCTTTGTTACTATTATGGGGATTTGTGACTGACTCAGAGTTTTAAATATTTTTTATGGAATAGCAGGTTGTAGGGGGATGTAAAAATTGGAACCCTAAAGGATGTTCCCTAAATACTGGTGGGTTTTATATCTCAGTATTTCAGTGATTGCTGCCTTGTTAGATTTAAAATTTGAAGGATAATAACATATACATGATGTTTTTTGTGTGTGTATATTTGTCTTATTTCTATTTAATCAGAATTAGGAAGAAGGCTGCAAAATAATCTCCCCATCATTGCAGTGTCTATGCAAAAGCAACACGATCATGGATACACAGACTAGTTGAGGTTGTAATGGACCTCTGGAGGTCATCTATGCCACCTGCAGGGCACCTAGAGCCAGTTGCCCAGGACTCTCTGGTGCTGATTTGGTCAGGGTTTTTTGTTTGTTTCATTTTGTTTGTTTGGGGGGGTTGTTTGTTTTGTTTTGGGATTTTTGTTTGCTTGTACTGAGTATTGTTTACTAGTTTTGCTCCTTAAAAGCAACACTGGAGGTGCATCTACCATGTCTCTCTCCTTAACTTCACTTCCAACTTTTCCTTTTTGCTTCTTTGAGGGTGATGAAAGAGACCTTTCTTTTAGGGCCATGCTGGGTACAAGTTAATTTATCTCCTTTATCTGTGGAGTACCCATAATGTAATTATCTTTGTCAAGGTAAGGGCAAAGATCCTACTGTGCATTTGGAGCTTGCTGCTGTAGTTTTTCAATGCTGTTCAGGTACACAGTAATGCACATCCTCTTTTGATGAAATCCCTTCAGTAGGATTGCCTGTGTGATGGGAGATCCTATTATTTCTGGATGAATATGTATGGTTTCTGACACTTGGGGAATGTTGCTTCTTTTTTTTTACATTTTCTCCCGATACATTTTTGTGTTATTCTGTTCCTGTTCTCACATTTGCAAATTCCAACTGTCCTTTCCCATTTTTAACCCTGATCATGGAACTGGTGCTGAGCCAATCTTAGTTGGTGTCCTAAAGTACTGCAACTTACACAGTTGTACTGTCTGGGAGTCCTTGTAGCCACCAAACCTCTTGGCTGATTTCAGGTAGCTGTGAGAGTTGTTTTAAGTGGCTGTATGTTTTATGAAAATGAGTGGCCCATTTAAAGGCAAGTGATCATTAAATCTCTTGAACAGGAAGGACTGAGGTATGAGCTCAGCTATTATTAAACATCAGAGAACTGGGGATGGGAGGAGTTACAAGTGCTCTGATGAAGGAAGGAAGTAAGCTAATATTTGTCCTTACCTTTTTATTTCATATCAGAAATCCAGTTAGAAAGCAAAATTCTGTAAAGTCAGGCTTTATGCTTCCTCTTTAGTTGGGTGCTTCTTTTTGAGGTGGTAAGAATTAGTGAAGTGGTTCTTTCCTCATCTGCTTTTGTGTAAGAATTGGCAGCAACTTAGAAAAATATCTGATGGTAATTTTTCTTTCTGGTAGGCATTTGATATTGAGGAATAAGAGACTCACAGTATAAAGTTCCAGAGCAGTTTGCATGTTTCTCTTTATCTTCAGTGATGTTGAAGGGAAGGTGCTATCATGGATACTGGTGAGAAAGTGATTGGATTGTCATCTTTGTTCTTTGCTCCTGCTCTTACTTTCAGGAATTTGAATTCTGTGAGAAGGCGTTAATTGTAATGAACACTCCCAGCGTTGGCTTTATTGTGCACAGAACTCATCATCGGGCTTCAGCAGTGTGGGAATAGTGCTGATTCCACGAGTGGCTACAAACACCCATTCACCAGTTTAGTTTTACACAGACACGGGTTATCTCCAGTTTGGCTTTCCAGGATGTGTGCTGAGGAGTGAAGGAGAGGAGATGATTAACCATTGATGAGTCTAATAAAATGCTGTATTCCTGTTACAGTGGCAGCAGCCAGAATGTGGTGCTTGAGAAAGTGGGGGTAAGTGGTAACTGCTATCTGAGGCTGTGAAGCACAGGCCAGCCTAGAGTCACTTCTGGGTCCATATACCTGCGTGAAGTTTTATGACCATGAGAATCTGCAGGTTTTTCTAATATGTGGGTATTTAGATTTTCATGTGGGTTACCGGTACCAAAACATTATTAGCTTTATTTGTTATAGAAAATTCAGAGTTAAATATAACAAATATCTGAGGGAAAGTTGAAGTGTGATTTAAGGTGGGATGAAGTGGAACAAAAGTAGCTGAACCAATGCTAATAGTAAATGAATGCCAAATAGGGAAGTTGTTGCTCTGGCTCTTTCTTCCTGCACAAGTATGTGTCCTGCCCTCAGTATCAAGCTGGTTCTTGTGCCAAACCTCACAGTGTCAAGTCAGAAGTCAGCTCACTGGGAAGCAGAAAGATTTCTAGTTTTGAGGTTTTGTGTGTGCTGGGGAGTGGGGGTGGTCATGTTTGTGTCCTGTGTCTTTTTCACATCTGTCTCTCCCTGCTCTTAGTTTATTTTTTAGTCATGTTTATGAGTTGAGTTGACTTTCTGGAGAAACCCAATGAACCCCAGAAATGGCTCAAAGTAGGCAGCAGTTGCTCAGGTCCTGTAATGTGACAGAAGGAGAATGCAGTGTGCTGTGGTCCTTTGATGAATTGTTAATTGGTTCAAGCTGTGTTGTGCAACTTCACCCTACCTAAACTCAAGGAGGTTGAGCAACATTTTGAGAAATTTCTGGATTTCGAATAGGTTTTTATTTTGGTTATTGAATTGACTTTAACAGAGTAGGATACTGCAACTCTTATTTTTTTTGTTGTTGTTTATTTGCAGTTTAATTATAGCTTGCATCTAAGTAACAATATGTCTGCAAGTGCTTAATGAACAATTAAGCTTCACTAAGCCCACTATACAGAATATTATTTTTGTGACCTATTCTTGTCAGTGCTTCTTGTTGTCTTAGTATTTTGCACTTCATAGATCTCATAACTTAATTTTGATCACTATAGTAAGAAATGGGGGGGAACATGATGGGACTGTGTTTTTACAGGACAAGTGAAGAACACAATGTCAAATAGTATTTGTGAAAATGTTAATTTTACTACAAATAATATTTGAGTAAATGGTCATAGATTTTAAAACATAATAATTTTTTTTTAGATCATACCACATACAGATCTACTGAAGCTTGTTTCTGAAATTAAGGAAGTTTGGCTTCCTTTTTGAGACCTTTGATATTCAAGAGTGGGTGTTTTATTGCTCCCTTGAGATAGGTTCTTTAGAAAGATTGATGGGGGAGATGAAAAAAACCATGACAACCTTTTTAGTTCATTATATGACCATGAATTAACTTGGAGTAAGGAATAATTTTGGCAGTGTTGCATAGTTTTTTTTGTTCATTACCCTGACTTTAAAATGAGAATATTTGGTTTGGGGGAAAATATTTAAAGTTTGTGTTTTAAGTTATTTCTGAAGTTGATTTTTCAGCTGGAGAGAAGACAGGAAGAATGGTGAAGACTTTTAAGTCCTAATCAAAGCAATCTCAGTTAGGGTTTATCTGGTCAGGAAGGGCTTGTAATATGTTATTAGAAATTATGATTTATTTTTATTTTTATTTATTTTCTTTCTTCCCCCCAGGTGATTCATGGCAGGGGACGTGGAAGGGTTTAGCTCCTCCATCCATGACACCAGTGTCTCTGCAGGATTCAGAGCACTGTATGAGGAGGGATTGCTTCTTGATGTCACACTTGTCATTGAAGACCACCAATTTCAGGCCCATAAAGCACTGCTTGCCACCCAGAGTGATTACTTCAGGATTATGTTCACAGCAGACATGCGAGAACGAGATCAGGACAAAATCCATTTGAAAGGTCTGACAGCTACAGGCTTCAGTCATGTCCTCCAATTCATGTACTATGGAACTATTGAACTGAGTATGAACACTGTTCATGAAATCCTTCAGGCTGCCATGTATGTCCAGCTTATAGAGGTGGTAAAGTTTTGCTGCTCTTTTCTCTTAGCTAAAATCTGCTTAGAAAACTGTGCAGAAATTATGAGACTTCTGGATGATTTTGGTGTAAACATCGAAGGAGTCAGGGAAAAATTGGATTCCTTTCTGCTAGAGAATTTTGTACCACTCATGTCCAGACCTGACTTTCTTTCATATCTGAGCTTTGAGAAGCTCATGTCTTACTTGGATAATGATCATCTGAGCAGGTTTCCAGAGATAGAGCTGTATGAAGCTGTTCAGGCCTGGCTACGCCATGATAGAAGACGCTGGAGACATACGGACACCATCATTCAGAACATCAGGTTTTGTTTGATGACACCATCCAGTGTTTTTGAGAAGGTTGGTGCATTTGAAAAGCAATAGGCAGGATTCATCATTTAGCTAGGGCAGCATGCCATTAAATAGGTAAGATTCTGGAAGCTATGGAAAGGAACAAAATGATAGCATTTATTTTTCTAATAAAGAAAAGCATAGAAGGCAAACATCTAGAAGTGTTGTCTTTGGTTATTAGACAATAATACCTACAGTGGCTGGAGAACAGGTATGTTTGCAGCACATGTTTATATGTAGTGACTTAATATGGAAAAGACCTTTTGAAATAAGGTCACTTGTATCTAGTTTGATTTCAAACGTTCTTAACTGTTTTCCACAAGTTGCTTCTTGCTTTCCAGAGGCTTTAGACCGGCACATAATATGTAGGGTGTATGTCATGATGATTGTTATCAATATAATCAAAAGTAGTGACTGTAACTCTTATGTGGCTTAAGTACAGGGGGGGGTTATTTACAAATGAAAAGTAGCATCTGCTCTTAAATCTGCAGAGTGTTGTTGTTGTATCTTCAGTGCTTGTGCTATTACACAGTAGCCTTGATCCTGCAAAGTTATACATACGCTTGGTTGTATACAAGACATAATACAATCAAAAATTCTTGATGGTATCAAATGTAATGATTAAATATCAGAGGACTCTTTATAACAAGTGATCTTACAGTTAACTTTTGTTGTATGTAGTAAGAGTTAAAAGTGAACTTGCCTTTTCTACTCTTCTGTTGAAGAACAGACAAAAAATTGATTTCTAGTTCTTCAGAATCTCTGAATATTTGTTAACGGTAGAGGATTACAATACTTTGTAAGCAGTTCTCTTATGGGCCAGTAACAGTGTTCAGGTTTGGAATTACTTGATCTGTGCTGTTTTAACAATGTTAATTTTGTGTTACAAGATACAACTTCAACTTCTGTATTTTTCACCTCTCAGCAAATTAATAGGAATTCAAACCCCATGTTTTTGTTGTGCTTCTTACAAATTAATCTTCCATATATTTTTACTTTCGTATCTAGTGAATATACAGACAAGGTTGTATTGGTTTTGGTGGTTTTAAGGGCCACTGGATCATCTAAGCAGTAATTCTTATACTTACTTGTATTTCAGATTATAAGAGCTATTAATTACTTCAGACTAGTGAATTTTTATGTTTTGGATCTTTTTCTGTGCGTGTGTGAACTGAGTATAGGAAGTAATAATACATAAAATATATTTATGATGCTATATTGGGTTATAGGCATAAAGAAAATAAATACCTAAACCTATTTTAGAACACTAATGTAATACTTATATTGGGTTAAAACATTTTTAACTAGTAGAAGTTGAACTCTGCAGGCGACTTTGTAGTGTCTTGTTTTAAATTGCACTTCTACCATATTATTGCATCATTTAAGCCCTTCAGTAATAAAACCTACAGAACTCACAACATATTTTTTTGAGGTTAATCTAATAAGGCAGGATTTGTGTGATCCTGCTTCAGCAGTATGAGTTTTGGGAATGCAAGCTCAAGCATCAAGCTGTCTTCAGTTAAATTTCTGTAAGTGCAAGTGAATGTTGGTCTTCAGCATTATATTTGGGTATAACTTCTGGAGTTGGTTTTGATATTGTTGGTATAAATCCTGCTTACAGTGCTTCTCGTGTTTTACCTTGACAGCTACCAAATGGCCCAATAGGTGCAACTTCAGGAGAGAAGTTGTTTTCAGCATGCCAGGTCATTTACCTACATGTAAAAGCTTTATCTGATAATACGCTCTCTGTTAATTGTATGTGGGAGCAGAGAAAAGCCAGTGCAGATTATGGAGTGAGACAGCTCAGCAGAGGGAAGCAGAGCTAATTATGTCATTTGTTACTGCAGCTAGGAATGCATTTGTGTTCTGCCCTGGCTAGAGAGTGTTAAGTTATCCAGCAGGACAAGTGACAAAGGACAACTGCAGTTGGAGTCAACATCAGAATACAGAACACTTTATTTTTTTAATAAAAGAGCATGTCTGTTCACTGTTCTGACAGTAGCTCAGGGAGACCCTCTTTCTTCTCTGTGTAGAATGGGGAAATAGTGGTAAAACTTTGTTTTTTGGAGATCCACAAACAGAATCCATCCTTTTCCTGAAGCCAGCACATACTAAATGCATAAATGTACCAAATACAGTCTGAGGTTGACTCTTACAGCTTGCTAAACTCTGTATTTGCTATACACTGGCTGGCTTGTTATGTACTTCTGTGTAATCTTTCTAATACACATTTCTCAGATGCTTGTCACAGTAGGATATAAATAACTTATATAACAACTTTGCAAGTCATGGTAAAGATACTTTTGTCCTCTTAAGCAATTTTGTTCCTTACATAATTTTTTCTGAGAGGTGTACAATTTAAAAAGTTAAATCAGTGAGTCTAGATTAATACCTGGAGGCTGCTGTGCATTTAGAGAACACAAGTGAAGGTACAGCTTGTTTGCTTACTACAAACTGTCCAGGAAGAACGGCTTCTGAACTAGGAGTACATACTCCTTTTGTTCCTCAGCCCTTGAAGTACATGCAGCTATATGGGAAAAAATGGAAAGATAAATCATGTAAGGATTTAGGGAATAGTTAGAAAGTAAAGCGTTCGGGGAAAAGCACAAGTTTCACTATCCTGTTGTGCTTTCCTTTTTTATGAAACATATCCATGGCTCTGTAAGTCTTGAGGAAGTTTGGAGATAGAAGTTGAACTGCCTTTCACCTGGATCACTGAGTTAATATCTGTGTTACTGGAGGCATCTATGTCATGATTTCCCTGACATATACTGTTTAAGCTCCATTTTGTTTCTGTGTACTATTCAGGTTGAAATGTTGTTTGAAAATCTCTGTCCTTAGAACCCAGGGATTTTTTTATGTCCAGTCTGTAAGGTTTATTATGACTAGCTCATGCTTATTAATTGCCAGCTTAAATCAAGAATTTATGAATCACTAGATACGTCAGCTTCTGCTGTAGAAGTAGGATGAATAGAACATCATCTTTGAGTATGTTGTCCTGTTCCTAGAAAATAGTAATTTTTGAGAAGATGTCATTGTAATTTTATGTTACTGTGACTTTACCTTTCATAAATGTGTTGAATTTTCCCCCCATTTACCTCCATTTTTAGTAGTACATCTGAATCTACTTACACAACTTGGTTTGCTGAAGCATAGAATAAGAAGTGTGAATGAAGTTCCGGCCCCTCATATTTTAAATAGGTGCTGTGCTCAATATTTTTGGGTGTTAAGATTACTGTTGATTTGAATAGATTTGCTAGCAGTATTTATTACATGCTGAGCTTCTTAATTGTGATGTATAGATTGTTGACTCCACTCTGATATGAGAGATTATATTGAGTTAGACTCCAGCTTGATTTTGACAATGTCTCTTTCCAGTTTCTAAGAAGGAACAGCTGAGTAATCAGTTTGAGGGCATTGTTCTTGCTGCACAGAGGCTGTGCCTTTCTATGGTTAGGCTGAAAACACTTAAGTGATTTCTATTCTTGCAGAATAGCCATTCAAAACCCTTCACTGGTGCTAAGCAGTTTTCATACCAGCTTATAATTGTGATTAGAATATGGCCAGAGATAAGTAGATGTGAAAATAAGGATCCTTAGATCCTTGTTATTGGAGTTGGTGGATCTTTAGTTTTGATTCAGGTTAATCTCTAGTAAAATAAGTTTGGGGTTTTGTTTCGAGTAAGAATTTGGTCTTTAGAAGTGTGATGCAGATGCCATCATTGTTCATTGGAAAGGTGGAGAATTGCTTCTCTACTCTTAGTAGCCGAGTTTGAGTTGCATCACACATTCAGAATTGGCAGGCTTAGAAAACTTAAGCTCAATAAGTTAGAATCTTTAAAGCAGTTCTCTGTTTACATGACTAGAGATGATAAAGTGACATTATGAGCCATCGAGATTTTTCAGTGCTTTTGTTTTTGTTTGTCTTTGGGTTTTTTTTACCAGTTCTAGAGAAGGAAGCAAATTAATGGCCACCCCATATAATAACATGCTAAAATTTAGTTACGAGATGCACAAATAATAGCTGTTTAGTTTGGGCAGTTCAAAAGAAGCCTTTCTTACTGATTTTGAAAGCTTTTTCTTATAAATTTAAGTAACAAGAATACAAATAGAGCAGTATCTGTAAATTGTTGTATGAGGAAATTTTTTTTAAGTCTTTATACTGAAGACAAACGTGTACCGTGAAGTCAAACATTTACCTTGCATTTCATTGCTCTTCTTGCAGCTTATTAATTAATGTACTTGTTTTTGGGGAGGGGGAAAGTTGATGAGCATGATGTGGGACACAGCTAGTCTTTTGTGGGGATAACTTTTCAAATTAGAAATTAATGGCTTAATTTTTTGTTTTATTTCTTCATATAATATAAACAGAAGATTTGGAGACTCCTGTAACTGCTACAACTAGAAAAGCATGCATTCAATACAGCAGAAAAATCAGCAATGATGAATCACTGCATTAACTTGGAAAGCCAGCACTTTTTATGGAGTGTTTCACTGGTTTAAAATTAAGAAGAGGAAATGCATTAAAGCTCAAATTTACTGTGACTGGAGGGATGCCCCAGGGGGCAAGTAGAGGGATGGATGTTTTTAATTATTTTTACACCTTTTATTGTGGAATAACACATTTGATTTTGTTTATGCTGTTCTCAGTCTGTGTAGCAGAAAGACTGACTGTGAACCACTCGTAGTTCATACACTTTGATAGTTCCCATTCTCCATTTCTGGAGATCTTGTGGAAACTCTTACATTAGGCTGTGTCCCAGCATAACCTCTTCAAGAAGGTTTTCTCCAGAAAATTAAAGAAATAGTTGGAAAGAATGTAAAGAATGTAAAGAAAATCACATGAGCAAAGCTTTAGCGCTTGGATTAAATTCCTTTTTTGACAGTATGACTGGGGTTGATAAGGAAGTTCGACTTAAAATGCCTTTGAGACCCTTCAGCAAGATGAAAGAACAGTTTAAAGAAAAACTTCAAAAATGCTTTGAAGCATTTATATATTTTTATCAATTCAGAGTTGGTGATGTACTCTTTAGGAATGCACATTTGTTTTACTTCAGGGTTCCTGACAATTGCTGTACATTTCCACCTGTTTTGCCGAAATCTGTGTATTCTGTTTGAGTGTTGGCAATTATGGACACATTCCTTCCAGAGCTTCTCCATTTGAACTTAACTGGAAAATTGGTCTGTTGATAAGCACTTTGATATTTACTGATCAACTTCTTGTTGCTATTTACAGCTAGTGGCAGAGCCTAATTTTGAGTGCTGAGGGCTTTCCTTCTGCATGTTTTACGTGTCAGATAGAAATTTCTGCAAAAGGCCATGGGCTTTCATCTGCTGACATTCACAACTTACAGTTGTTTTAAATACCAAACTACCTAAATTTTAATTATTCTCTTTTTTCATTATATACACAAGTAACGAAAATTACTGTAAAATTATCTGAAAATGTAGGCAGAAGGTTTTTCTTACTAGGGGCTGAACAGGGCTTTCAAATATTTCTGGAACATCTCATAATGTGTGACTGCAAGTGGGCCAAATGACCTGCATTTGCTTTGTTTTCATTTGCATCAAGCAAGTGTGAGCAGTCTGTGCTTTCCTATGGGTGTATCCTAACATTCATCTTAGACCATCATTTGAGCTTCAGGAGAGGTACTGCTCCTGTCTGGCAGAGGTTGTGCTGGTGGAAGGTGGATGGCTAAAATCAAGGATATTTTTCCTCGACAGCCAAGTCTAGGAATGCTCCAATTATCTTTTCTTACCAGGAGTGAGGTAGTTGATCACTCTTGTTTTGTGGGATGTTTTTGCTGCATATGGTAAGAATTGCTAATGCTTGTGTATTTTCATGTTCAGCTCTTCAGACTTGTGCTTGTTGAAGCTTCCCTGTGAACTTCAGTCACGTGAGGGTGTTAATAACTGGAGGTTGCATTTGCTCCATCATGTCTTTTTCATTTAAGGAAGAGCTTGAGGCTTTGCTTTGACATGAGTGCCTTTGTCAAGAGAAGCAGCAGAAAACTAATAGAGTCCCTGGTCTTGAGGGTCTCTCTCTGGAATTAGAGATACTCCTTGTTTCCTTTGGTGTGCTCTCATGGGGTGAGATGCAGGCTATGTAAAGGAGTGATGAGGTTGTAGACTTATTTTAATTCCAGTTTCTGGCTGGCATTCCAATTTCTAGATCTAATTACAGAGTTGTAAGTGCTAAGGGAGAAAGAAAGAAAAAAAATTTCCATCTCTGCCAGGCTTTACTGGTATGCTTCCCATTGTAAGCATGTTGATTCTGTTATCTTCCATAATTGTCCAAGAAAAGCTGAACTGCATATAGGTGGAAAAAGGATAATTTATATTTTTATTTAACTCGAAAATATTAAATTAAAATTAATTTTNCAGTTTGGGAATACCTGAAGTATGGTTTAGGATTTGAAAGTTCTTTTTAAGGATAAAGTAGCCCAGCCATGATTCTTTGTTATTTTAACTTCCTTTTTCATTTTTTTTAACCTTTATATGTTACCATGTTTCTGTGCTGTGGTTCTCCCTGCCGGCATATTTTCTGTAATTTATGTTCAGTCTTTTCAACCAGGCAAGGTATTTCGTTTATTCTGACAAATACCATATGAACAAATCTGTCTTTATATGATATATTCTTTATTTGCAATGAGAAAATAGAGCAGTTGTTCCCAGAAGAGTTGGGCTTACTGTGGGTGTTCTGTAAGTACCATACCTGAGTAGACCTTTTTGCTCCAAAATCACTTGTGGTAAAAACAGTAGAAAGAAGCTGGACATTGCTTCAAAAATAATATATGTGATCTGCATGTGACCATCCTCCTTTATTTCAAACAAAGATAAGTTGAACTTGTCAAAATTAAAGTGGAGGAAAGAAAAAGTGTAAATAAAAACATCAAGTCACCATCACTCTTGAGCTATACATTGCTTTACAATAGTAGGTTAGTATTCGGCATTTTTTTTAAAATCTGTTGTTTCAAACTATCTCAAAAACTGTGCAAATTGTGTTCAATAATAACAGTTCAAAAGACTTTTTTAAAAAAAATCATTATTTGACAGCAGAATGTCTTAATTACTACATAAGGAAGATATGATTACCAGATGGCTAACAAAATTTTAATGGTATGTGTTTATGGAACAAGCAGCTACTTTATTCACAAGGTAAAAAGAACATTAATTTCCAAATTGCTTTCCATATACGTCAAAATTCTTACCACCACCCCTGAGGCATTTGTTCTTTGGGACAGAGGATAGGAGGAGGTGGTGTAAAAGATACTTAAAAATAGTAGCTCCTGGTGTTAATTTGTGATCACTTGAAATTTCAGAGTGACCTCAGTTTTTTTTTCAGAGCATTGCTTCTTATTTGGAGCTGGTGGATACTAAAGGCTTTCAGACTGTTTGAAAACAAGCCAGTTTTATGTGAAAGAAACTGGGATTTAGGATCAAGTCTGATGGCAGATTTGTGAATTTGGCAACATCTAGCAGGTTTTGATTGGTTTTAGAAGTGTGATTCAGAATGCTGTGTTACACCAGACTGTACAGGAAGAGTGAGGCCTCTGAAGAGATACCCACGGTGAGCTGAGGACTGCCTTGAGCTAGATTAATTAAAATGTTTAAGACAGAGATATGTTTTGGATGGTCTCAGGACCAGCCTCAGGTACTTGAATTGGCTTAGGAAGGGTCCCAGAAGGAATTTTTATTTTCCCCTATGCCTGCAACTCTAATAAAACTGAGCAGGGATAGCTTTTAGGTTGTAACTCTCACGTGGGTAGTGGAAATTCAAACCTACCTCTGCAATTTACCAAAGAAATGCACAACCAAAGGATTATAGGTGGAGATGTTTCCTTCTTGTGTTAAAGGCATGTGTTAACATGTGGAGATTCACAGAGGGGAAGCCATGAGGTCGTTGTAGTGATGAGTGGTTGGTGCAAGCACGTGTTCTGAAGGAAGGCAATTGGGTACCTTCACTTCCCACCCTGTGGCAATTAAATAGCCCTGTGAGCAGAGCCTAGCATTTGAGAGCTCAGGCTTCATTTGTGAGAATTCAGAAAAAAAACAGACTAGAGTAGACCTTGGTAACCACAGAATGGGTGTGTAGAGTGTGTTTGAAACCCAGGAGAAGATGGAATTTTTAATTTGGGTACTTTATCAATTAAGCAGAAGATGAACAGAAGCTGTTTTCAGGAGAAGGAATAATGATTTTTAGACTTGGGGATTTCAGTTGTGCCTAATTCCAGCATAAATTCTGCATGTGATTATTCTGCTGAAAATGTTAGTCATTGCTCTTAATCACTAAAATGCCTTCTGGATTTTGGATGACAATACATCAGTTTAAACCTTCATGCATAAATGCAATTGCTCTCAAGATTGCCTGAATGAAACAAAGTAAAATAATCTTCTAATGACATATGGTGATTTAGGTTTTCTGGATTGTTTCTCTTGGTCAGAATTTTAATATATTTTAAATGTATTCATAGGTAAAAACATCAGAGTTTTATCGATACTCCCGGCAGCTGCGACATGAGGTTGACCAAGCCATGAATTACTTTCATAGCGTTTACCAACAGCCTTTGATGGAAATGAAATCGAACAAAATTCGTTCTGCCAAACCCCAGACTGCAGTATTTAGAGGAATGATAGGACACAGTATGGTAAACAGTAAAATTCTTCTGTTGCACAAACCGAGGGTCTGGTGGGAACTAGAGGGTCCTCAAGTACCTTTACGACCAGACTGCCTTGCCATTGTAAATAACTTCGTGTTCTTATTAGGTGGGGAAGAACTGGGGCCAGATGGTGAGTTCCATGCTTCATCCAAAGTGTTTAGATATGACCCAAGACAGAACACTTGGTTACGGATGGCAGACATGTCTGTGCCACGTTCTGAGTTTGCTGTTGGAGTGATTGGCAGGTATGTTTATGCAGTGGCTGGGAGAACCAGGGACGAAACGTTTTACTCTACTGAACGGTATGATATTACTGAAAATAAATGGGAATTTGTGGATCCCTATCCAGTCAATAAGTACGGACATGAAGGGACTGTGCTTGGTAACAAGTTGTATATCACTGGTGGAATTACATCATCTTCAACTTCTAAGCAAGTGTGTGTGTTTGATCCCAGTAAAGAAGGGACAGTAGAGCAGCGAACACGGAGAACTCAAGTGGTCACTAACTGTTGGGAGAACAAATGCAAAATGAATTATGCAAGATGCTTTCACAAAATGATTTCCTATAATGGCAAGCTTTATGTCTTTGGTGGTGTCTGTGTGATCCTGAGAGCTTCCTTTGAATCTCAAGGATGTCCATCTACAGAGGTTTATGACCCCGATACGGATCAATGGACTATATTGGCTTCTATGCCAATAGGTAGGAGTGGTCATGGTGTAGCTGTTCTGGACAAACAGATAATGGTTCTTGGAGGCCTTTGTTACAATGGTCATTACAGTGATTCGATTCTCACTTTTGATCCAGAGGAAAACAAATGGAAAGAAGATGAATATCCAAGGATGCCGTGCAAGCTGGATGGCTTGCAGGTCTGCAGCCTGCACTTTCCTGAGTATGTTTTGGAGCATGTGAGACGTTGCAGCTAAAACAGAACGAACAACCCAATCAAATACAAAAGAGCTATACTAATTTGTTGGAAAAAATTATAAACCAATTTAATTCCTGCAGAGACAGTTCCTTGTGTGTAAGAAAAAGAGCTAAATGTTCTAGAGAAACAGGATGTACAGGGAGTGTACTTACCAAGTTTACTAGAAAAGATGATAGTTGGTCTGACCTCGTGAAAGCTTTGGGTTTTTTTTTTAAACAAATGTAAGTATGAGAAAAATATTTTTGAGTCTGCTTTTTTTTTTGGTAACATTTTATGTCCCCAATCCGTTTTCATTTTTTAAATGGCCATTATACCACTATGCTTTTGAAATGAGTTGAGTTTGACAAAATATTTGTGAAAGGAAGACAAGAAAGATGTTATTTTCATTTTTTATTGAGTGTCAAAATGCAGCTCATCACCTGTACTTGGGTACAACCAGGCATTAAGTAACAAACCAAGCCATTTCTGTATTTTATGTTGTCTTTTAGATGCTTTTCCCATTAACTGCAAAGTACTCTCAAATCTACTAGGTGTTTTTGTTTTCCCTTATTTACTTTGGAGAAGAATTTTAACCTTCTTGCATGACCCTTTTCCTGGTTTTGTATAGTTGTACCAGTAAGTCTGCCAAAATGCAAATTACACATTTTCTACTAAATTGAAAACAAAGCATTTTTATATTCAAAACACTATTTCTATGCTGCCTTCTATTGTCTGTGTTGTGTTTGTTGGTGAGTAAAAAAATGTATACACACATGTGCATACACTGTAAAAACTGTATATAAATGCATCTTTTTATGTGCAGTTACAATATTATATTTTAACTAGTACACAGATTCAGCCATATCTGTTGAATTTAAGGTATTCTTTCATGAGCTAAATAGTTTATAGTTCTTAAGTGAAACTGGAAGCCTCATTTGGTATCAAAGTATCTTATCTTTAGTATATACTGATTGAGTCAGTAACCTTAAACTCTTTATATTGTTGCTACATAATGAACTGTTGGTTATTTGTTATTTTATAAATTATTTTTTAAAAGTTAACTCATTTTACCCGAGTTTCTTTTTGGTTTCAATGTGCTGCCCAGTTTTCTTTTTTCATTAAAACAGAAAACGTCAAGAAGCAAATGCTCAGCACTGCTGTAACCCACAGTTATTTTTGGAACTGGATGCTGGATATGCTACAGTTTATTGTCAATATTTTGCTTATACTCACACTTCAATATGAGTATTCATATTGAAGTGGTATAATCTTATTATTATTATTATTATTTAATTATAAACTGTTAAGAACTACTGTGTTTTGAAAATGTGGAGGTAGGTGATTGGTTTGTTAGTATAATTTCTGTTTCTTTTATAAAAACCTACACAACTATGGCTACTGACCTTGGAGTGCCTGAATAGAGATGGCTAGTCCAAGAGGGCTTTGACTATTGCATTGTGTTAACTTGCAGGTATAAATGACACCAGATTGGTAAGAATTATCTGCCAAGACGTAAATAATAACAGTAACTGCATTTTGACTATCTTTGTGGATGTAAATTAGCCACTTCTAGAACCCAAAGGAGAGATCTGGGGAAGCTGAAGGCTCGCACATAGTTCAGATGCTGAAACATGAGCTGCATGTTTTGTAAAATCTTATGCTGCTGTGTTTCATTTTAAGCAATAGACTTTACTTTATATGCAGCAATGCAAAACCACTTTTTTCAGCATCTTCCAGTCAGAATTCGCTGTAGACAAGGAATGTACAGTACTCAGGGAGTTCAAAAGAATGCACTTACAAAGGGACCAAAATCACCCTAAATTTTCTATGTTAAAAATAACACCTACTTGTGTAAATGAAGTTTGAAATAATAGAAGTTAAAACAATGTGTAAGACTTCTCATATTGTGTTCCGGTATCTTTGTAGGAATTATGTTCTGGGTTGAAATGTGAGTATTTGGAGCTATACGGCAAGTGAGCAGATTTTTAGGGTTTGTTTATTGTTAGAAATGATTTATTAATCGAGTATTTTCATATGTTTTAAAAGAAAGAGGGAATGTTTGCCATCATAGCTGTAGTGATAAGTTATTTACACCAGAAGGGACTGGACCAAATATTGATACTCAGCCTTCTGATGCAGACTAGTTTGCAGCTAAATTTTTAATAAGAATTCAGTTTACTGAATTAGAAATCTAATTTACTTTATTGATAGCCTAACTTAAAGAAAATGTGGCTTACACTAAAACCTCAGTTTTACTGTGAGACTTGTGTGTACATCACCCTACAAGGGGAGAGATAAACTGACTCTGGTAGGTGCTGGCTGTGTGCTGACTGTACATAGTTCATGGAATATTGGGGCACAAGAGAAAAAAAACAGTTTGGGGGATTTTTGTTTGTTGGGGTTAGTTTTTTTTGTTGTTGTTGGTTTGTTTGGTGGTTTTGTTACTTTTTTTGTCACCAGCTCATTTCTCAATAAGTTAATGGGGCAGCAAGCTAATTCTGTGTGAGGTGGCTGTCAAGGACACATTACATAGAGTAGAGTAGTTCAGTTTATGTGGGGCCAGTGCCAGTGTGGGGAGCAGCCCTGGCTCTGGATATCTGGTGTTCAGGAGTCAGATGCCTTAGAGACATGGCCAAGACTTTTATTAAAAGTTATCGTAAGGATAGGGGTGTCTCAAGTTACATTTTTGAGTCTGCATTTAAGCGCCTTCTGAAGCTCTGTGCGCTCAGCAACTGCCACTAAAGTAATTGGTGAGTGCTCACACTTGAAAAATGAAGAACCAGGTCAGTTTAGGTGCTCTGCTTTTAAGCTCATGTTTATCTTCAGGTGCGCAGTTCTGAAAGATCTTGTTCAGGATTGTAGTAGTAATTGTTCTGTGAAATTATAATTGAACTGTTGGTTTCAGCTTCCCTGAAGTTATGTCTCCATTGAGAGGCTGGCTGTAATCTTTCCAGCATTAGGGATGGTTGGAATTTGCTTGGGATTAGAATGATGGGGATATGTAAGAATGTTTCGTCAATTTACATTGCTTTCATTGTTTCAGACCTGAAATATAAAAATTAGCTTCTCTTCTCTTTTATACTGTAATAGAACTTTTGAGTGAGTTACTTTGGTTACTTGGAGGGATTTTTTTAAATAGAATTTTTTTTAATATTTGCTCTTAGTATTTAGCTCCAGAAAATTTAGTACCTTAATAGGAACAAACCTAAGATAGCTAATAACAATTGCCTATTACTATCAAATTTTGAGCATTAAGGTCAGATTAAGATGGGTTTTAAAAAAAACATTTAAATGCCTCTTGTTTTGTCAAGGAATAGCTAATTTATGATCTTTGGTTTTTAGATTTGGGGAGGTTCTCCTATTCCCATCCCCTAATGGAATACCAGCAAATCTAATGTTACCCACATATTTAAAATTCAACATATGATTTGCTTTGAAAAGCGAGTGTACTTGCCTTTTTTTAGAAAGGTGGACATAGTGAGCTACAATCTAGAGGGTTTTTTTTACATCTATAGAAAAAATATATCAGCTTCATTTCTTAATTTAGCAACCAACTTCAGGAAGAAATTTTCTTTTCAAATGAGACAATGGACAAAAAGCACAGTGTTCCTGTAAAGGGACCATATACTGCGAGTTCCCATTTCACATGTTCCTAGGTCTGTTTTTAGGGGGCAGATTTTTTTTATAAGTACTGCATAAGGAAAAAATAACTCACTTTCTGCCACAAAGTGTTGGTAGTTTCATTGTGGGAGGCATCAGCTGGCAAAAAGAAACTTTAGGGATTTTTTCCCCATGAATTCAGCTGGAAGAAGGCAGACCTTGGTTTCACAAAGCACTGCTAGCAAGTAGCAGCGTATGAGCTACCTGGCAACCTACTTCTATGTTACTTTCTTTTGAAAAATGGATGCTCTACTTCCTGCAGTATGATAGCAGTCCTGTTAGAACTAGCTCTGAGGGTTTGACTGGTTCCTGAGCTTTGCAGCTATTTATTCTTGAGACCCTCCTGCCTTAGAATCCCAAATGCTGCATTTCCTCATGCTGATAATACAGTAACTCCTTGTGTCAGGAGTGAAGCTTCACTCGACACTCAGGAAACAAAGATAAAATTTAGCAGGTGCAAATTCAAACTGATGTAAAAAACCCCATTGCTTAACTCATTATGTCCATTCTTTAGCAAAGGGAGGGTAGGCATTGTGGGGAGACACTGACAGTTCTTTAAAATCAACTCCTAGTTTGTGTCAGCCTGCATATGTCAAAGTCTTTTTAGGAGTAGTTGCATTTGTAGAGGTATTTTGCCTTTTTAATATACTTTTTCTTAAAAAAAAAATAGTGAATTTTTTCCAGAATCTTTTAACGCTTCAGATGGACTTTGCATATGTGAATAGTCCAATACAAAGAAACAGAAAACTCTAAGGTACTTAAAGGAAAACATGTAAGCACATGTGTTACTAAGCCTGTGCTTAAGAGTTTATAGGGTTGTGGCCATCAGAGAAAACATCCCTCCTGCTCTCCTGCTAATAAAAATATGTATAGGGGGTGAAGCTACTTGAATAAGCATCTGTCACACGTGGCAAGGTTTACTGAAGGAGAGTTGGAAAGAAAATAACTGGAAAACACGACATCTATTTAAACAGAGCTTGCTGGTGTCCTGTAGCTAACATTCTGAGATTTTCATGTTTGTTAAACAACTTAAAGCTGCTTAAAATAAATACTAATGACTACTTTGCATCTGTATTCTGTTTTTGTAAGTTGGTGCGTAACTTGAAAATTTCCATTTTGTCTGGGTAAACTTCATAAAACATAGTTGTATGTGGCAGGTGGCAGAAAAACTAATCTGTTTTGAGCACAGCTTTCTTTTGTGTCCCTCCACTAATTTTTTTACACTTCTCTAAGTTCAATTTATGTAATCTTTTAAACATAGCTTTAAAAAATCAATTTTAAATACCTTTGGATTAATATTAAGTTGGTAGCTAGGGGAAAATAATTTCTATTTGCAGATAGTTTTTATTTATGGCTCTGGTAGAAAAATCTTACTGTAAGTCTAGGAAATGAAGTGCTCTGTAGGACTGTAAAGTTAGCTGTATTTAGGGGGGCTTTTATTACCTCAGTGGGACCCACCTAACTTTTATGTCAGTGTTGGAGCAGGTGAAGGGAAGAGTGAATTATGTTTTTATGTTAAATATTTTTCCCTATATATTGTTATTTTTGTAGATCTTTCTAAAATAAATTATTATATACTGGAGATTGCAATTCCACTATAATATCCCACAATTCCAGTGTACAATATCAGATTGTTTGTATTGAAAAGAATGTATTTGATAAGTTAACAGGAAAAGTTATTTTCAAACTGTACTGTGTTTGTGTCTAGCTAATGGAAATACTTTTCCTATAGAAAATTAAAATTATATGTATATGACCTCATATATACAGTTGGATTTACTGTCTAATGATTACCCTAGGACTGCTATAAACTTCTCTAAATAATTTAAGAATTGCCTCTTTTTAACTGTTTTAAAGCATTTTTTTCTTTTTTTTTTCTTTTTATTTCTTTTTTGTTTGTTTGGTTTTGGGTGGGTTTTTTTGTTTTGTTTTGTTTTCTTTTTGGTAGAATGTAATTTTCCCTTGCTGTGGATACAGTATGCTCAGACTTGGTGTGTGCTCTGTTTGGGTTTCAAGCTGAAAAAAAATGTATAAAATGTGTATAAAGAAAAGTGTAAATAAAATATTTTTAATCTTTAAACACTCTTGTGCAAACTTTGTAGTACTCAAAAATGTAGTGGACCTGGATTATTTTCTTCAGGACTTCAGAGATGACTCAGTTGAACAGCTCTGCAAAACTGTCTTGCTGCAATGTTTATGTAAGATTTTGTTAAAGTTATCCCATCAGGTTGGATGTGCTTATATAAGCAACTTCAAGCTCTTCTCTTTAGCTGTATTTCACAGTCCTCCCAGTCTTCATTGCTGTAGTGTGTTTATCTGTTTACTCTGCATTTCAAGCTTGAACGAGTATTTGGAATAGACTTGGTTGTTACATTTGTCCCCTGGTGTGAAGTTATGAATTCAGACTGCCAAGGCTGCGCACCCAGGGCAGCCTCTGGTGTGGGTCAGCAGCCAGGGGAGAGCATTCCCAGGGGAGAGCATTCCCTGCTGTGGGTACACGGAACCAAGGGCTCCCAGACCTTGTGTGTTCATCGCACACCTGGACCTCACAGTGCCAGAAGGCCAGGTTATACTTCTTAACATGTCCTGTAACAGGAAGGGGAAAACTTTATTTCGGGGTTAAAGTATCATATCAGCATTCAGTACCAGGGAGGAGGAACAGGTGGGAGGGCAGGTAAAACAGGTTATAATCCTATTTTCCCAAGCAGTTGGATGAAAGCCTTCCTCATCAGTCCATTGCCACACTTTTCATTTCTCTGTCACTATTTTGTCAAGTCCCTCTCAGATCAAAGCCCCTGGTTTAAAAGTCTGCTGTCAAGAATGTTTGAAGTAACTGTGGTGTCTTTATTTTTTTTCAATATTGGGTTCTAAAATAGCATTTAAATTTTATTTTAATAATTCAAATTACTTTAAATTTCATTTGCATAAAGTAATTTTCCCCATCCCCCCCTCTTTCCTCTCCTTTTTTAGTAACTTTTCTTCATCCTACACAGTGTACTGTTTAATGGGAGAATGCTGTGGATGAATTAAAGGGGGGAAGGGCCACTTTTAATTGTACTATGTCCCCATTTTGAGTTCAAAAGGAGACCAAATGCATTAGACTAATACAGTGGAAGAAAAGATGACAATCTTTTCACACTGTAAATATTACTTACATTTCTTTTTATTTGCCTTTTTAATTTCCTTTCTCAGTGAGCCAGGTTGAATTTTTGGCAGTACTTTTTTCCAAAATGTCACAATGCCTGACTTTACTTGTTAGCACCTCTGTAGTTCATCAGGCATCTCCAACAAAGTTCCCATTATTTCACTTAGAGCTCTCACATTTTGACTGGTTCATACCAAATTCTTCACATTTTTTAAAAATATGTGGCCTTATTTTTTGGCGGTAGTTAGTTCACTTGTTTTGTATGGAATGAAATTAATGTTATTTTGGCAATGGGCTTATTTGGTGAATGCCTTCTATATTTTTTGCTATAAATTATTCTTGTTGACATGAAATTCTTAATTTCAACAGCTGTTCCCCCTTTGTTATAGGTTGAGGTTTTGGGGTTCTGGTTTTTGTGTTTGGAGTTTTTTGTTTATTTGTTTCATTTTTGACTCCATTAGTTTCATATTATGGAAAGGCAGAGTGTTGCTTTGGGTGTTGCATAGATTCTGTATCAGTTCAGTACCTTTTGAGTTCATAATACTCTTGTGGATACGTGACCCCTTACCCAGCCTCTAGCCTGTCAAATCTTGCTGATGGTTCAGTGTCATCCTTTAACTGAAGTACCACCTGGTCCAAGGCAACTTTCTTGGCATGTGCAAAACCTCAATTCAAGGAAGAGAGTAGGGAATATGTGCAAAGGCAGCTTCAGTTTCTTGTTTTTGGTAACACTTTTTCCCCTTCTATGTTCAGTTCTATAGTTGTGCTGACGGGTGCCGTGGGCAACGTTTACAGGTAAAAATAAACCTCACCACAATGTCTGTTCAAACCCACAGTGACTAGTCAGTCATCTATCCATTGGAATGAATGCCAACATTAAGCATAATGTGCTGAGCACCAAACATTCTGAATTGATGGTATGTGGTATTTAAAGGAAATTAAAAAATACTCTTTGCTGTGTATCTGATGTCTTCTAATGTCTCCTGGTGGTGTCACCCTTGGTAGTATTTCTCCTGTATTACAAATAAATGTTGTTCAATAAGTGGGATGAATAAAATACCTGTTTTCTAATGAGGTAGAAGACTTTAATGGATAACCCTTTTATTGCACTGTTTAATTTTACCAGACAGCTATGTCTGTCTTTGGCTTAAACTAGCAGCCTCCTTTCCCACAGCCTTTTCAATATGTCCTCAGGCATGTTCTAAACATTGGTTTGTTTGGAGTTTTTCATGTGTTTCATCTCACAAGTTTGAGTTACACCACATAATTATTTTTTCTGTGTGAGAATCTTTTCTTTCCTATATTGAATTGTCCATGGTATGGGTCTGTTTATATGTACTTGAGTGTTATTGATGAGACTTTCTGACTTTACTATCCTTTCTTTGTCAAAGGAATTACATAATACCAACAGAAACCAAGTATTTCCTCTGTGTTTAAGTTTTGTCATTTCAGGGTAAAAATTCTAATGTGATCAGTGGGTTCCTCTTGTGTTTACCTTTCCAGACTGCCAAAGTCATGCAAAATGCATGGGATTGTGCTTCTAGTGTCAATGGAAGGCATGGTTTAAGTGCTTCCCCTATGTCGGTGTAGTGATGACCTTTACTTTCACTCCTGGAAAGCAAGGAGTTGCTCTGCTATCATTCTCCACCTCTCACAAAGCCCTCTTGGCAAATTTATGCCCAGGAAAGAGTCCAAGTTAGTTAGGCGTCCTTGGTCAGCTGAGGATGTTCCATAGGATTTGCCTTGTGTCACACATGCTCTCACTTCTTCCTCTGGCTCTTACACGTAGGTCTGCAAGGATTTTTTCTTCTAACACAGGTGGCAACTTGATACCAAGAACTGAATTTTAACTTACTATAATGAAATCCAAAATACCAAAGTTTCAGAAGATGTTTCAGAGGGCAAAAGCTTTTGTTTTAATCTGTTTATATTTCTTCTTCTTGTGATTGGGAGTTCATTTAATTGCAATTAGGAAGTTACTGTCAAATAATAACTTTTCCTAATCTTTCTCCTGACAGATTAACCAAAGCACTGCAAAAGCATTATGTAGTCAGAAGGAAAAAAAAAATGATGATAATTAACTGAACTGTAACTTTTAATTGAATGATTTTTCATGGTCTTAAAGTTGGCAACTGATCCAATTAACAACCTTCTTGGAAGTGTTTTAGCTGTTTTCTGAAAGAGGTGGATTTTGGCTTAGTGCTGTTCTCTGAAAACAAGGAGAGTGAGATTGACCTCTGCGTAAGTTAAATAAACTAAACACCTTAGCCAAGGAAATCTCAGTACAAAATTATTAACACCCAAATAACAACCAACTGTACTCTGCAGACTTATGCTCCTTAAAAAGTGATCAGAATTTCTCAATTTTAGTTTTGTCCTAGCTTTGCTGTGCAGAGATTTTTATTTTTCCCATGGTAAAAATTAATTACAAGAATGTATTTTTTGCTAAACTTGTTAAACCGGAGTAGAAAGCCACAGGGAGATCTGCTCTCAGATCTGCATCCTTGTTCAAAGCAGGGCAGAACACATTAAAGTGTCTGGATGGGCTAGCAATTTTCCTAGTACTCTTAACTTCTGGTGATTTATGGATCTGCTGTGGATAGAAATAATCCAATATCCTCCAGAGATAATGTCTGGAACCAGACATACAATTTATCTATTTCATATTCCCATTTTCTGTAACAATGGATTGATCCCTCAGGCTTTTCAATTCATGAAATTGCCACTCTTGATGTTCAGCGAAGTTGCTCCTATTTGAAGCACCCAGTTTCTGGGCCTGTGTAGTACCCTGCATTGTTACATGCAGAGAGGAGTGAGAACCTATTTGATCACACATGAGAAATGTGACATTTTTGTCATCTATACAAGAGCCAAAGCAAGCTAAGGCGTTGGTTTTTTGGTGTGTCAGCACCATATTCTACTAATTAACGAGTCTGAGGAGGTAGTTTCAAATGCTGTACTTGGTAGAAGCAGTTAGAAGTAAAGACTGTCAGGCTGTGCCCCACTGCCCTGTGCCCCCTCGGTTCTTAGACCATGAGCTGCAATCATACCAGCCATAGCCCTGCTCTAGAGGGAGTGCGTGTAGACATCAACAGCCTCACGTGATGAGAAGTAGTAGGGGATAATTCGTGTTAAGATAAGGGATCATTAGGGGAAACTCTAAACAATCGCTTTCATTAGTGATTGTTAGAGTGTCCTAGAGTTTCCTAAATGCACTTCAGGATTAAGCTTGTGTAAGGTTGGGTGTTGCTCCTCTGTGGCAAGTGCTCCTAGAAAGGAAGCAGTAGTGGAAGGTACCAGGTATGATGGGTTTTAATGGCTATGAGGCAAAGGAATGCAAAGGTGCAAACCCAGCCTGAACAAATGCCATGGTACCACAGAGCAGGGAACTGCAAAAGGACTTCCTGACTAATGAGTGCTCTGCACAGAAACCAGATTATGTCCCAAAACTGGCACTTTGCTTCCAGAAGCAATGTGTACCTTTAATTGAAAACTATTTGGTAGACCTAGAAACTCGTTTAGGTAAATAATGTACTACATTTAATATGTGTGCATATTTATGAAGATATGTAAATCAATACTTTTACAGGCAAATGAGGTAAAGCTATTCACATCACCTTGCTAAGAAATTAGGGATTACTGTGAAAATAATTTAAAAAAAAAAAACCATGCCCAGAATATATACTGAGTGGCAACAGATGCAAGGCCTTTCATCTTCTAGCCTCAGTTGATTTCCAGAATGTATCCTGTTCAACTGAAATCTGAGGTGCATTTGAATTTTGAAAGGAGTAGGGCTTTGTTGTGATAGGTACTTAAGGCCAGCTGTGTGTGTTTTCACTGCTACTGGTAGCCTGTTGTCTGTGCTTTACTAGGCAATCCACACTTCTCTGTTGGAGGTATCAACAACCTGTTGATAGAATGACAATTATTCATTGCGGCTGGAAGGAGTAGCTGAAAAATGTGGAACCAGAGCTACTGGTGGCTGCAGCGAGAAGCCAAGGATTTGAATCAGGGAAGGAACATTTGGGTTTTTAACGATGGTATATCAGAAGTGAAATAGATGCAGTTGAATTACACTGAGGTTTTTGCATTATATATGTCTCTCTTCTCCCTGTCCCTTGTCTTAGATTATAGAATCTTTATTTGGAAAGTACAGAGTGTATTTTGGATGGTGACAAAGCTGGTGAGACAACAGGTGCTGAAATTCAAGTCCTCATTTGCCTCAGATGTGAATGCAGTAAAGACTTTGCTGCAATTAAAGGTAGGTCAGTGGGAACACACAAATAGCTCTTCTCAACATCCATTTTACTTTCTGAATGTGTGACTTCAGACCTTGTAGCTGCCAATAAAGTGCCTTTGACAAACGTCGAAAAACGACCCACCTTAGGTATGAAAAGAAAAAGCACAAGGTAAGTTTCACTCTAAATAAGACAGCATCATTAAATACAAAAATCTGTTCAATTTCGGTTTGTTTTTGTTTTTATTTAGGAAGTGAATAAAGTAGAAAGGATGAAGGCGTATTCTTATGGACATGCAAACTACTCCCCCTTCACAAAGGCATTGTGAAGTCTGTCATCGTGCACCCAATAAAAGCCAGTTCAATTAGCTGCCTAGCAAACATGCGCTAGAAGTGACAGGAACCTGAGAAATTGATCATTGCTTTGCAGACCCGCCCAGCAGAGCTGCGTGCCTGACACACCCCCTCCCACTGTGCCTTGTGAGAGCATTTAGAGCTCATAGCATTGGGTGAAGCTGCTTAACAACTGAAGGTTGAATTTGCTGGAGCCCTTGTGGTTGTGTATTTCCTATTAACTACATGTTTTCAATGGACTTGAAGGGAGATCTGCCAAAGCATTCTTTCCACTTAAAACACAACACAAACAAAAAGCTTTAAGAGGCAGAATGGCAGTTTATCTTATAAAGACATCAAAACCCAATTCTGAACAGGCTGGCAAAACTGTACTGACAAGTCATGGTATTTTTAAAAATAATTTTGTTTTAATGAGAAAAGGTGCATGGAAAAATATGGGGATGGGGGGTGTTGGGGTTGTTTGTTTGTTTTGATACACAAGAAGATTTCTCCGTAAGGAGAACATCAAAATAAACCAGCCTTCCAGAATTATAATGTTTTCCAGTAATCAGTGTGAGTAGGTAACTTCATTGGTATTTGATGGACAGATGTTACACACTCATATTTTAACATTTATGTGCAACAAATCAATTTTTTCCCCTATGATTATAAATCTATGGCAAAGAACTATAATTGTATTCGTAGTAAAGGACTGATCTTATTTTCCTGACCAAAAAATAAACTGTAAACAAGCAATCTAATACAACATTGTGAAAGCTCAAACCATAATGGCTAAGGCATTGGATTAGAGATCAAGTTTCTTAAATTGTATTTCTGCCTGTGATGACATGGTTTATGAACTGTGGTGACATTTTCAAGCTTCTCTGAGCTGCAGTTTTCTGAAGGAAATGTGTCTTTCACAAGTGTTTAGAAAGGCCAGTTACCAAGAAGAGAGAAAAATACTGGCAGGCAAAATCAAACTGAAATTTGCTAGAGGTCCTTACATTAGGAACAACCAGAAGTCTATCTTGCCAAACCTCTTTATTCTGTGGCCTCAGCAGCAGAAACTCCGGCTCCTTTTTAAGCCTGTCTGACAGTGTTTTGGACTGTGCATAATCCATTATGGCATTTATTATCCTTGTCCCAGGGAAATTTGGCAGGAACAACTTCCTCCAGCATAAGAGAAGAATACACCTACATGAAAGCAAATATATTTGTATTGTTCTCTACAAAGGTTTTCCCATTTATTAAAATAAGTCTATCAATAGTTTTAAAGATTAATATCCATATTAATGAAAAAAGTGCACTGAAGATGCCTCAGCTAATAAAATTATTTGAATTAATTTTTTTAAACAACCATCTGTTCTTGAGATATTTATATCTGTGTTACATAATTGTATTAATAATTGCTCTATAGCCACTACATATAAATTGATGACAAAAATACATATTTGTAATATTTACACCATTTTATGTCCAGAAAGAATTGGAATTTTCTTTACTGTTCACGTACCACACTTGAAAAGACAGTGTATTTGAAGTATTCTTATGTCAGCCCCCTACAAAAACTGAGGAACAGTTGATCCTACCCATGGCATGGGACATAGCTCTGGTTGAGAACTAACCAGAGCAGGTGCCATTATTCACCTTGATGTCATCACTCCTCTTGTGGGCTCACCTGTAATTTTGAGCTTTGAATATTTTCTTTCTCAAACTCCTTGAGAATTATTATTAAAATGCATCAAGAAATGCAACTGCTTTGCAAACTACACCATCACTCCACATCCTGACAAAACCTCCACAAAATGCTGCAATATCAGTTTTCCATAAACATTTGCCTCACTCTGGCTGCTTATATTCTGTAAATGTAACTGATTGTGCAAAGCATGGTGCAATGGAGAAAGAGGACAATTAGGGTTCCTCATTCATTGGTCACTTAGGTACATTTTAGGTTTAACTTTTCTGTGCTGAAATCTTTGTAACCAAATCCATAATAAAATACCAGTATTGTCTGTGGGTACTGAAGCTCATCTTGTACCATTTGTTCATGGTATTTCTGCTGTCCCATTAATTTGCCTTTTAAGGAGCATTGCCCAGTTCTGGAATGCAGTGGTTAAACTTCTTCCTGCTATAGCTGCTTCTGTTAGGACTATAAAGAATCTGCAGTAAAAAAAAAAAAAAAAAGTAGGAATTTTAGGAGGGAACAAAAATTATCATTACAAAGAAAATCATACAAGGGTGCGTACCTTGTCTGTCTTTCCACAGTACTGTTCCTGATAAAGTGTTTGCTGCCATATTCTGCAGGTGATTCACCTTTTGCCTTAAAATTCTAACAACATCATCTAGGACTAAAACAGTGCTATTCATATTCTAAAATCAATATTAGATTTTTTTCCAAGAAACTATGTTTCTTGAAAATCTCGAGAGATGGTGACTCCACCACTTCCCTGGGCAGCCTGTTCCAAGACCATAGACCATTTTCTAACAGAAATTTAGCACTCATTTCTGATATTCATCTCCCACTGAGTTAGTTACTAGTCAGTCACCAACGGATGTACACAATACCCTCCCTTGCCACAGATGTCAGCAGAAAAAACTTGGACCTGTCCAATCCACTCAAGTGAGCTGGGAGATGCCACAGGGGATGTAGAGACCAAAAGTGTAAAAATACTGAGAAAAGGGTGCTTGATTTTTTTTTTTTTTAATATAATGAGACAGAATGGCACAGAACCCTATCCGTACACTAGCCCCATTGTGCTGGTTTTGGCTGGGGTAGCGTTAATTCTCTTCCCAGTGGCTGGTATGGGGCTGTGTATTGGATTAGTGCTGAGCGCAGGGTTGATAATACAGAGATGTTTTTGTTATTGTTGAGCAGGGCTCACACAGAGCCAAGGCCTTTTCTGCTTTCCATACAGCCGTGCTGGCGAGGGGGTGGGAGTGCATGGGAGGAGACACATCTGGGACAGGTAACCCCAACTGACCAAAGGGATATTCTGTCTTCAACACATGAGTAACAAAAACATCTCTGTATTATCAACCCTGTGTTCAGCACCAATCAAATGCACAGCCCCTTACCAGCCACTGTGAAGAGAATTAACTCTACCCCAAGCAAAACCAGCACATCCATCCAGATTATATTGGCAGTGAGACGGAAGAGCAGTGAAGCTGCTGGAGGGTCTGGAGCACAAGTCCTGTGAGGAGCAGCCGAGGGAGCTGGGGCTGTTCAGCCTGGAGAAAAGGAGGCTCAGGGGTGACTTTATCGCTCTGTACAACTCCCTGACAGGAGAGTGCAGCCGAGTGGGGCACGGTCTCTTCTGCCAGGCAGCCTGCGACAGGATGAAAGAGTCTTAAGCTGTGCCACGGAAGGTTTAGGTAGGACATTAGCAAGAATTTCTTCACAGAAAGGGTGAGTAGACATTGGAATGGACTGCTGGTGGAGTCACCGTCTCTGGAGGTGTTTAAGGAAAGACTGGCCGGGGCACTCAGTGCCATGGTCTAGTTGCCAAGGTGGTGTTCGGTAAAAGGTTGGATTCGACGCCCTCACAGGTCTTTTCCAACCTAACTGATTCTGTGATCTCTGAACAGCCGAACCTTCTTTATAGAGGCTGCAGGGTGACACACCGAGCCATGCCGCGGGGCTGAAGGCTAGTGTGTAAGCGCTTTCGGCACTCCCGCACCTCACTTTTGCCCCAGACGAGCCCTGAGGCGCCATTCCCTCACGGCAGATGACCGACGCCCGAACCTCTCCGGCTCCCGGGCGGCGCCGAGAGCGGGCAGGCACTGGGCGGGGCCACCCCCGTGACGTCACGCCGCGGTGACGCCATCACCCCGTCGCCGCGCGCCGGGCGCCGCCATGTTCAAGGTGAGGAAGGGTCCCCGCGCCCGGGCCGGGCCCGCGCCGCCGGCCGCGCTCGGGGCTCCCCCGCTCCGCCCGCGCTGCTCTGCCTCTTCACTCTTCTCAGGCTCTTAGCTCTGCTCTCCTTGCAGCTGCTTAATCGCTCCTTTTAGCGCTTCAGAACCGCGTGCCCTCCGTGCTGCGTGAAAAGAGGCACATTCCTTACTCAGCATTGCTCCTGGGGTACATCGGCGCGCAGCTGTGTTGCCGCAGTGTGGGTTCCTGCGTGCAGGTCACATTCCTTCCTTACAGTTGTTTCTTACTTTGAAATTGCTTCCAGCAGCGCGGAGCTGCGTTACCGCAGAGTTTAGGTTCGTGCAGTTGTCTCTTGAAAGTGTCAATTCGGTCTTGGAAAGTCTCCCTTTTAGTGGGTGAAGGTTGTCAGTGAAAACTGCGAAAAGCACGGTCCGGCTCTCGCTGTCTCAAAGGTCTTCGCCTCTGATAAGAGCAGCCCCAGATCTCATCAGGCTTAAAGCAAGCTCTGTGCCAGTCAGATCTTTGTTACGGCTGCTCGTTTAAAAAAAAAATACCCACCAAAACCTGGTAGTATTCTTGGTATTAATTTTCCTTGGTACCATTTTTTATGTGAAATATTGATAATATATCTAGATATCAATATATTGAGTATACTTAATAGTAATATATAATTGAAACACAAGAAGTTCCATCTCAACATGAGAAAGAACTTTACGTTGAGGGTGGCAGAGCACTGGAACAGCTGCCCGGGTCTTGGAGTCTTTGGAGGCATTCAAAGCCCACCTACATGTCCCTGTGTCACCTGCTCCAGTGACTCTGCCTTGGCAGAAGGGTTGCACTGGATGATCTCCGGAGGTCCCTTCCAACCCTGGCAATTCTGTGAGTCTGTGATACTGATGTGCTGAGCCCTTGCTTGCTCTGCTCTTGTCATAAATTCCTTTTTGTGCTTTAATGTTGGAATTCTATGCTCAGAATCATTGAGGATTCCATAATTGATGCTGAATTGTCATTAGAGGGTTTGTATGTGAACCTGTGCATTTAGGCACTATGTATATTAGTATATTAGTACTTTTCTGTAGCCAGTGAGGATTTAGGTGCTTCAGGCCAGCCTGATGTTATGCCTCTGAGAGGTAAGGGAAGGTGCCTTTTTGTCCAGGATATTTGTGCTTCAGGGACAGGAGTGTTTGACAGTTTGGATTTTGATTTTATGTTTTTATAGTTTGGGTTGAGAAATAGGAGGAAGAGTCAAAAAAGATGAGAAAAATGCAATGTTTTCATACATTAGGACCAGTATCAGCCTTCTCAAAAATATGCTCAAGCTTTTCCTATCTGGTGTCTAAAGATAAAGTTGAATTCTTAGCTAGAGAGGAGTAAATGTATCTTTTTTGCTTAAAATAACTGCAGAGCATTGCCAATAGAAAAGAATGTTGGCTCTGCTTTTCTGATACTGACTGAATGTAAGACTGTCAGGCTGAAGGCACAGCTCAATCAGTCAAAATGTTTTACTGAAGCAATTGTTTTAGTAATGTGTGGTTAGTAAGGAATTCGAAAATGAGATCCTCACAGGAGTTTCGGAAACAAAAAGTACAGCAGTTCATCTTTCATACTCCCAAATACTTCTGTGTGTGCAAATATGCACTATTCCAGCAGCAGTTCTGTCTGTCCCATAAGGCAGCTGATGTAGGGGACCTTTGCAGTATGACTTGAACAGCACATTTAAGAAGAGATTCAACTTGCACTTTCAGAGGTTAGTTTCATTTTGTTAAAAATTAAAGCCAGTGGAAAATGTCTGCACTTCAGTATCTTGATAATATAAAGAGTTAACTTTTCAGTCTGAGTAGTTCTGTGATCACTGATACTGTTTTGTGAAACCCAGGTACTTCCAGTCTTGTGCTCTGCCATTTCTGTCTATATAAAAATCTAAAATATTTAAAACATTTGGTTTTACTGTTTCTACTGGTGACACTTAGCACCATTTACACTGTTTGAAAACATATTTCAGAATGAAAATGCATTTAGATTTTTGCATTTTTAGTGACAGAACAATTTTGCAGTGAAAAAAGGAAAGATTGAGGAAATAAACTCTACAGCTATTAATGGTTAGTAGCGTTTGGTTTTGTCCTGGCTAACACAAGTATGGAAAAAGTGTTTAAGCAAACACTATTAAAGATTATCCTTGTCTTTCCTTGATTGTGAAACAGCTGATCTAGCCATTGTGGTGTTTCATTTATAGTGATTTAATAATGAGTCCATAAATTCAGACAAGGAAAAACTTCGATTTTAAGCAAGTTTTTCCATACCTTTTGACCCATCAGATCCCTTATGTCTTCCAGAAAAGCAATCCTATGACCTAGTTCTTGTGTGCTGTTTCTCTATACTTAAATGAACATTTTAGGAAGCTTGACAACTGTATAGTCTAATTTTTAGTCTTGGTTACATTTAATAAACATTCCACCTGCAAAGCAGTGGAAGACATTTAAGCTGCAAATGCTTGACTGCCTACAATAAGCTGATGTGGTGTGGATAATTTTAAAGCTATTTCCTAACAGTTCTGCAGCAGACAGAAAGAGCAATTGTGCCGTGGCTGGGCCAGTTACCACCATCAGAGCATGAAGGAGGTGTGGTTTGACCATGGCTTCAGTGTCACAAGCAGCTAGGTCAGTGCAACAGACCCTACAATTTATGGAAAGGAAGAGGCCTTGCTGCCTTCTCCTTTCTCATTCCCCCTCCCCTGGCCCACACAGTTCCTCTGGTGCTTGTCAGGCTGTTTCATGGAAGGGTTCCATTTGCTAAGCCCGCACAAAGCTCTCCACTTCTCTTTCAGGATTAATCTTTTGCCAAATTGGCGAGGTGAATTGCCTCACGGTGGAAGCATCCGGCCACCAAAGCTAGGGCAAGGTGAGCAGCAGGACTTCTGGGAACCAGTGCTGGAGAGGAGCCAGACGCCTCCAGATTGGTGTTAGATCCACTCGTGCTGTAACCTGATCCAGCAAAACACGGGCTGTTGTAACTCTGCACATTTCCCTGAGCAGTTACAGGAGTACGAGACATTGAAAGCTTTCCCATTTCAACTGACATTTCTGGAGTTACACTTTGCCGTTAATAAAGGTGTGCGTTTGCTGGAAAATGCTCTCTGGGCATTCTTGATTTACTGTGCAGCTAAGATTTTTTTTCTTCTATTTTTTAAGTTGAAGCAGACTTTCCCATTAAATTCAGTTTCACATAGGTCCTATTGAATATTGGAAGAATTATATCCACCTTACTCATGGTGGTTGTGTTGTGTGATTGGATTGAATTTAAAGTATTCAAAAACAGTCAAGTAATTAATGTTTCTTACAGAAAGTAGGAGACATTCCTAAAATTCTTAGAAAGTATTGATTTTGTTCTGTATTTACAACTGTAGGTCTCATTGTGTTCCTAAATCTATATGCAGACATTAAGTAGAAGTAAAACACTGAACTTCTTGGTACTAACTGTGGAAAAATAGAGGTATTATGGGCATTCACAAAGTTGTTTAAAATATTAATATAATCTTGCTATTTAAACTGAGAAAGTTATTACAAAAATTATTTTAAATCAGAGAAAACAAGATCTTTTTTTTGTGAGATGAAAACTACTGAGACTAGCATTTGTTTCTACTGCCTCCTTTAGCCTTAGCCTTTTCCAATTACCATTGGAGTGATTTAGGTGTTACCATGAGTGCCTGAGAGCATTAGATTGTGTACTGCTGACCCTCCTTTCTCCTAATTTCCAAGCTTCTATTAAGATCACTTTTTACCATGTAGAGGGGCATAAACATTGTCTGCCTGGATGTGTTCAACCACATTGCAGTTTTGTTTGCACATTATGATGTACTTGTCTTCCTGTAATGTTTCCAGGTAATTCGGCTGGGGGCCACCCCTGTCAGCCTGAGCTTGCTCTCTGTCCAGGTTTATGCTGCTTCTTCAGAGAAGACTTGCAAAAAGGAGTTGCTGAAAATTGAGGAGGTAAGTGTGATTAGAATCTTAGTGCTATTCTATCTAAAGAATTCTGAAAACATTGTGTTTTGATGTATGAAAACATTTGGGTACATCTCATCACCTTTTACATTCATGCCTTTACATTTGCTTCTCACTTTTCCTCAGCAGAGACGTCTATATAGTTTTGCTTTTACCTGGGCATGGCATTTGATGTTCTTCACTTGATAGGGCCAGGCTTGCTTGTGTGTAAGATCTTTTTCCTACATTAAAGTCTTTTATTCTTCATTCAGAAATTGCATTTTCATGTTTGTAGATTTACTTACTGTTATATTTCAAATCCACTGGAATATTTTCTTTGTTTTTTCTCCAGATAATACCACTTACTTTTTACTGTAAGTACTGTTGGTAAATTCTAATAAAAATTCATTTATGTTCTCCACCAAAACAGCAAATCAGGATGTTTTATTTCTAAAAATACTCTATGATCAAAATTCTTGTCTGGCAATACTTTAAATCCACCATATCCGCCTGCAGAATATCAGTTTTCCTTTCTTCATAGTATTTGGACCTAAGCAGCAACAAATACAAAAAGTAGTGGTAATAAATACTATGTTTGCATTTCTTTAAGGTGTTACAAATGTCTTGGTTATAAGTAGAGCCTTAAAATACCCTGTCAAACTGTAGACTCACCGGCATTGTTGCACAGGCTTTTAAAAGTCTCCAACACTAAACAAAATGAGTAGTTCATAATTAAATCCAGCTTTATATGCACAAGAGCTTGCGGTTGTTTGAAAATTTGAGTACTTCAGCCCAAGCTAAAGTGTTGTTCCAGAAGCACTGGAACCAAATTAGGCTGGTGTTTGTGCATACTTAGGTGTTTTGGCTGGCAGTTCCCATGTACAGAGTGAGAGGAGCCATCGTTGCCCTGGGATCCTGGCCCTCCCTGGCCTGGGATCCTCAGCCTGGGCTGCCGCGTGCCCAACCTCTGCTGGCCTGAGTCAGTCGTGAGTGGAGTTCATGTGAGCTGAGTAATGGCTTGCCATCAGCTCCAGCACAGCAGAATGTGCAAGCCATGGAGTTTTGGCTGCCTTTCTTGCCATTCACAGGCTGTTAGTTTGGATCTCTACTGTGTCAGCTGTCTAGTTTCATAAAATATATGGGAATTTCCTTATCTCTGAGGCTTCTGTCTTTGTGCCAGACATTGCTGTTAGTTGTCCAACAGGCTCAAAGTTCAGCTTGTGACTGTGATTGCCAGGGATGACCAGGTTTCCTAGGGAAGTGAGGCTGAAAATCCTTGTATTTCAAAGTATTATGGGAAATCCAGCTGCACAAGTTAGCAAATTATTGGATAAATTTGTTGTAATTTTATATTATGTTATGGTTAGCAGCTTTTTTAATTATGACAGAGACAGTTCTTTTCCAGCTCATCATGAAAAGAGAGCTAGCTACATTTTAATGCAGGAATACTTGTAATCATCAGATTATAATAAACTACTAAAAGGAGTATAAATATGGTGTAAAATATAAGCTCTTTATGCTAAACATCTGAGTAGTATATAAACTGCTAGAAATTTTAATAGGTTTTGTTTTGTTCTGAGCTTTGCTGTTCATCTTCAACAGTACAAACTTAGGTATTTTTGTAATGGAATACAGTTTCAAATATGCATAGGTAATTGTAGTAAATGTTGTGGTGATTCTAAACTCTAAACAGGGTGGTTTAGCATTTATTATGTGAAGGTGCCCATTGCTCATTACAGTTCCTCTTTGCTCAGTGCCAGGGTGCCATTAATGCTGTCAGTTGCTGATGTGGTTAATGACCAAAGGTTGGGATGTTGTACCATTTTCCTGCTCAGTAACAAACAGGCACATTTGTATTGCATGTTACCTTTGTTAGAAGCTGCTTAAGCTCTTTAATGATGGCTTGTGCATATATAGAAAATGATTGTGATTTCTAGTACATTCAGTATGTTAACTGGGAACTAGAAGTGCTGATTAAGGTGAGAAACATTTTTCACAATTACATTGTGTGTTCTTATTAAACTAGTTTAATATTAATTTATAACTTGTGACTTGGATCATATAGCAGCTATGAATGAATTGTATAGCAGTTAGAAGTCATCTTCATCGTAACTATGTGCTGTGTAATTAAACTTTGCTCATAATGGTTGTCTCAGAGCTGTGTGAATTTTTATTATGCATTGTTTATGTAGTAAGCACAGTGTTAGGTGTTCTCTGCTTAGATGGTTCATGCCCTGAAGACCTACTTACACAATTACACCTTTGTTTTTAACATCTTGTTTGCTAATATTCACAGCTGTCACTGTACTCCTCCCCAGCTCGTGAGACTAAATATGTGGAGAATCCCAAAACCGAGTTGGAAGAGGGGGTTTCCCGTTTACGGCATGTTATGGAGCCATATACAGCCTGGTGTCAGGTATAATGGTTTGTATTACAGCTGGTGGTGGTTCAGGGATAAAGTTCCAGCTGGGATTGTGGTTTGTTTTTTCTGAGTTGGAATTAACAGGTAGCAGCAAAGTAAAAGTTGATAGCTGTAAAAGAATTTTTCAAAAATGTGGCATTACTGAAAGTTTTCTGCATAGCTTAAATTTTCCACAGTTCAGGTCGTAATGTTTACCCCCTTCTCACACAGAACCAGTTGTGTCTTTATACTAATTTGCTGAACTAGACCCTGGATTTAGGGGTTCTCCTTCCGAAAGAATTAGAATTAACTAAAGCATAGACTTGTTTCCTGAAGTGAACTTTAGGCTTAAATATACCTAGGGATATCTGGATTTGGCACTGTTCTGTGGCTGAGGAAGATAGGAGAGTGGTATTTGCAGTTTTCATGCTCAAGGAGGCCTTAAATTATCAAGCAGTGTGTTTTGGAGCAGCAAAACCAAGTTGCCCTCACTGCAACTGTGACAAAACCCAACTTCACAAAAAATAAATCAGTGTTTGCTGAACTGGAATATTGAGGGAAGGAATGCAGCTCTCTGGAAGAGAAAAAATCCCAGGCCACTAAGTACTGGTAAACCTAATCCCCAGACCTTGCCCCAGAATTTTCTCATGTATATTTTATTAGGTAGTATGTTTAGAGTAAATAGTCATTAAATACAAAAATAGGCTCTGAAGGGGAGGGGAAGACCAAGATTGTTGTGATCAAGTCCTAAATTGTTGGTATTAGATTGCAAAGCCCCAGGATAGCTTTCTTGCTGTTTCCTGCCCAAGAAATGTTGAGGCTTACTTTTGAAGTGAGGGAGTCCTTGCTCTGTGGTTGTCTTCTTGGCCCCTGTAGGTGATTCTCTTTGCCCTCTGCCTGTTGTGAATCCCCCTAAGCTGCTGTTTGCCCAGCTCTCCATTGAAAGCCAAGCTGTTCAGATCCAGGTGTCCTTTCTGCCTGGAAGTTCTGTGTGGTGCTGCCTTTAACAGGACTGAAACATTTTGCGGAGTTACTCCGTCTGGTGTTTCAAGTGCCACCAGCAGGAGCACTGGCTGCAGCTTGGAAGGGGAAGGGAGGTTGTCCACAGGATGGTCAGAGCTCCGGCCTCCTGAACACATGGGTTTTGTTTGGTTGGCTGTGGTGACCCTAGCTGGGGAGTGAAATTGGAGAGGTTAGCCTTTAGCCTTGCTTGCTGTCTCGCTGACCTGTTGTCATCCTATTTGTTTTATTTTTTTGTCTGTCTGCTGATCATTGACATAAGATGTGCTCTTCTGCTCGCACACAAGAAGCCATTTCCTGGCAGTGGTTTACTGACTCATTTTATGAAGTGGGCATGTAAACTTTATGGGTTTGGGGCAATATTGCTTAACTGTAGTCAGAGGTAGCTTTGGTTTTACACCCCCTGCCCATCCCTGCTGTCTTGAAGAAAATAATATTTTGGTGTGTCTCAGTTGTCTTTAAAATCAAACAGATAACCTAGGATAATCAGAATGAAATTGGTTATGTTTGTATATCTATTTTACTTTTCCAAAATTACTTAACTGTAGTGGAAATGCAGTTCAAAACTCATAGAAATGAGCCTGTTATATTTCAGTTGTGCACAGAAGATCAGACTTAGTCTCTGGGGTGTTTAGAGCAAGTTATTCTTAAATTGGCTTTTAATAACACTAACATCCATTTAAAGTTATGTTGTGTGTTATGTGCTAACACTTTTATATTTTCATGATGGATGAGTTTTTATACATCACTCTTGCCAGTGAGGAGATGAAAGTTCTAAAGATGTCCCCATACCGTATTCTAAACAAATGCTTTCACTTCTGCACAGATGAAGCTCAGGTGGAATTGCAAGACTATTCTCTGCTTTAGCTTTGGGCATACTTGTTTATGAATTTGTTCCCTAATTTATATACAGCCTTACACTGTTCCTCTGAAGCATTATTAGTGTAAATAACAATTAGCAGGGTTCTTTTTACTGAGATTTTTTTTTTCTATTTTGATAAAAGGCAGTCTATATTCTTTTGTTTCCTGAATATTCTCAGTCTGAAAAAAATGTAGAACTGGTCTGTGGGGTTGATGCAGTGTCTTTGATTTACTTCAGATATCTATGGACATCTAATTTTCCAAGTCACTTCAAAATGCAGTCTTGTTGGCCTAAGACACTCTCCTGGAAAGTGGAATTTATCACCTTGCAGAATGAGTCACATACCCCTTTGAAGTGTGAGGAAGGAGTTTATTGCAGTGTTGTCCTTCTTTTCTTTGCATCACCTCAAGTATTTTTGCAGTACCTGCATACACTGAGAAACCCAAGATAATTCTGAGTTCCAGTTGCCTGATCTCAATAAAATACTTAGATTGACATCTGTGTTTTGAAGTATTGTATTTTATCTCTGTCCAGAGAATCCTTTGAGAAAAATCTGTAAGTTATGCTAAATGTAACATTGAGCAAGCATAGCCCTGTAAGTGAAGGGTGAAAGTGGGAATAAAAGTAAGTTATTTTAGGGACCCATCACTTTTTTCTTTCTTGTTTTTTTTTTTCTCCTTTCTTTGTCAGCTCGGTTACAGTCTATAGTTAATATTTTACTTACTTGGTATCTCTTTACCCTTGTTCTCTTTTTTTTTTTAGGATCTTTATGCCAAAGCTATGCCCAAGTTAGAAAAAGCTGTTGAGCATGGTAGAGGTAAATCAGTTTAGTTTTCTTAACTACCAATTTAAAATGCAGGGTTGTACTATATTTTCAGTTTACAGGGAATTCCATTAAGTATCATTGTATGTATAATTTCTAATGCATTTAAGACTACTATATTTCCACTGTGTATCTGTTTGAATTTCCTTTGTGGGTCACTTATGACACTACATTTCTAAACAATTAAAATCTGTGACCAGAATTTATGTTCATCAATGTCACTAAAAATTAGTTATCCAGGAAGAGAAGGGGAAAAACCCTCATAATTTATTCCCAGCCAGCTGTATTTGTTTGACCCAACTTAGTAGCTGAAACCTCCTGTAAAGTTTATTACTTATTGCAAGCATTAGGTCTTTTGTTTGTAGTGTTTAGCCTTTTCATTTTGGTTTGCTTCCATGGATCTCCTAAGAATTTTGAATTAATCCAAAATAATTTTAATTTGTTTTTATTTTTGGGAGCATCTTTTCATACTTGGGCTTACCAGGGCTGAGCATGGATTCTATGTAGAGCTCATTTCAGATATTGTAACCCTTTTCTTAAAACTTAGTAGTTTCAATCTTTTGAACTTGTTAGCATGGAAGATTTTTCTACAGTTTTCCATTTCTCCAGCAGACTCCCATCTTAGAGTGCACTTTGTTTTTGCTGTGTCTTTCCATTGTTCTGTGATTTGGTTTCTGTACAGTATTTTACTGAAACTAGTTATTGTTAATGTGTAACTGTAAAATTCCATTTTTGCACAGGTTTTTATCACTAATTTGAAAAAGATACAATTGAGAGCAAAGAACAAAACAAAACAGATGGCTCAGGAGCAAAGGCAAAGCTCCTGTGAAAATTGGTGAATATAATACAATATTCAGTTTCATTCATGTGTCACTAGAGAAGATCTCAAAGGCTTTGAATTTTTTGCCAGCATATCTAAAATGCACGATAGTTAAATGTGTTTTGATAACTCTTTGTGTTTTGTAACAATTGCCAGTGTGTATTGATGATTCCTTATCACAAAAACACTTTCACATTGCATTAAAGCACTTTGTTCTGGCTCCTTTTCAGAGGGCTATGAATTTCTCCAAAAACCGCCTGCTGGATTTTATCCAAGACTTGGTGTGATAAGTTTTGCTGGAATTATTGGATTGTTTCTTGCTAGAGGTGAGTGGGAACCATTTGGACTGGTTATGTTACAATTTTGGATAAATAATTTTTTGTGGGTTTTAGGGTACTAATTTTTAGCTGTGACAAGGAGATCTGAATTAACTGTTACAAGTGTGTTTCTACACTATTCCTTTTAAAGAAACTTCATGGAAAAGGTGTTTAATCACCAACAATTATTGTTTTATCATTGCTACATTTGTTACTAAAATCTAGTCTTCCATATTTCCCAGTAGTATTTTAGTGTAACAGAAATGGCGAAGGACTGACTTGGTATCTTTTAGCCTAAAAATATTTTTAGTTATTGAAGTTCTTGATCACATATGTTACTGTGGAAAACAACAGAGGAATGAATTATGGTAAAATAGAGATGTTCCTGAACTATGATCTGTGTCCAATTAGGGGTATATTTGAGTTTTTTCAAAGTATTGTGTGTCGACATGCAGACATGGTGCAGATGGTGATTCAGCAAGTAGACTTGTGAAGTTTGGATGTACTGTGAATGCCTGCACATTTTGCACTACAGAAAAACAATACAGTTAATTTCATCATACTTACTGAAAAAATGTTCATGCTTTCATAAATAGAGGTGCTAGTCTAAGAAATGTTACGTGTGAAGAAGTATTTTGTGCTTACATTGAGATATTCTTAATGCAGTGAAATGTAGGTAACAGAACTTTAAAGCTGTAGAATTTAAATACCAGTGAGGACATGGTTCGGATAAAAATGAACCTTTGTGGGGCCTGAATGTGTTGAACTGGAAGTGTGTGCTTGGCGTATGTAGAAATAAGGAGTGCACCTCAAAGTATTTAATTTTCCAGTAAAGCTGGTGAAAGCAGTACTTCACTTTTTTTCCTGGTGTATTTTTTTCTAATGAAATCAAGGTAACTTCTCTGTTTGAAGTTCTTTTTCTTCGTGTTCTCACTTCTCAAGTAGTGCGATCATGAATGAGATCAGCTTCCATCATAAATGACTGTAGCAAAGTGAGGGGTGAGGGGGAGGTGCAGTCTTGGGACTGGAATTGAAAGATTAGAGGATCCTAAGTTTAATGAAAATGAAAACATCTCATACTAAAAATGTTAAATTTGTGAATCTTTTAGCATGGGAGCCATAATTTTAAGTCTTTTTCTGGTAATAGTTTAAAACATGATTGTTATTTCCAGAAAGTATTCAAACCATAGAAGGAAGTACCCCTTAATTTTGCTGCTACTGCAAGTCCTCTTTATTTTATTCTTCCCTCCCTTGGTCTTTGTGGAAAAATTGCCCTCTTGGAAGGTACAAATAAAATCCTCCAGGTCTAATCATGACACTTGAATATGCACAGCTGCTCACTAAGTAGAGAATATAGTATTCAAAGTTTAATCATGTGACTATTGTGCAGTCATCCAGCTTGGTTTAAAATGCCATTAGAGATAATTAATTTTAACTCATGTTGCTGATGGAGTGATGTACTTCACTTGTAAGAGAGCAGCAGCAATGTGTTTATTGATATAAAGCAATGATTTGAAAGGATTTGATGGCAAGATTCACTTGATCAGTTCCTGTGTAGAGGACAGGGTCAGACAGACGTGTCTGGGGAGGATCCTCCTCTTGAGTCACAGGATTCAGAGACAGCCTCCTTCCTTTCTAGACTCCTGCTCAGAGGAGCCTAGATATGTCCAGTCCTGGTCCCAGATTTGGTCAGCAGCGTATGTCCAAAGGATTTTATGGGCACAATCAGTCTAAGGTGTGATCTTAATGAAGCTTACAAAGTTTAGCAAACTATTAAGGGGGCCCCTACTGATCAGATTATGTTTTTTAAGAAACTGGTAGGATGGAAGAGAAAATACACTTAAATATATTTAAGAAAATTGTTTATAAATAAAATGTTAAGGCCATTCAGCTGACTTGGCTAACATATTCGCTAACAATGGTTTGTGGTTTTTGATTTTTTGTTACAAAACAGGCTCAAAAATAAAGAAGTTGGTGTATCCTGCAGCTCTCATGGGTATTGGTACCTCCATGTATTACCCTCAGCAGGCGGCTGCTATTGCAAAGGTCAGTGATGATACCTTTCTTTGCAGAAGTGTCTTTTACTTTGACTGTTGCCTCCTAGCTTCAGATTAACTGGTCATCCATGTTTAAAAGCCATGTCAGTGGCAATAAACAAAATTATGGTTGTTTTGTCAAAGCAGATGCAGTCTGGACTGAAAGATAATCAGACATGTTCCTTGTAGTGATGTTTTTTGCCTAAAATCTGCAGTAGTGTCTTCAGTTAGAGGAACCTAATTTCCTTTCAAAATCTCAAACCTCATGTAACACTAAATTAACATAAATATGCTAAGTGAGTACAATTTGTGTGTTTACTTATAATACTAAGGAAACATCTTATGAGCAAATGAAAAGTGTTTGAAAGAAAAAAAAGGAGTTTCTATAGGCAAGTCATCATAACATTTTGAGATAAATGTTATTGCCATTTTGTGGTTTTTTTTCATTGAGGCTTTAAAAGAGATAGCATGCACATTCTGGAATGGGGTAAGAATTCTGCTGCAAACTTACTGGATGCCTTCCCTATTTATGGATTTGTTGTTTCAGGCACGCAAGAAACATGTTAACTTGCAGTTGCTTAAATGAGTTTCTTCTGAGAGAAAGAAGTGAAGAGACCACAGCCCTTACTGATGTTAGATCATGTGCCTTGCTGTCCAGACTTAGTGGTACTGGCAGATTCCTTAGTTCTCCACCACATTGTGTTTCATATCCAGCTTTTAACCACTCACAGTGCACGTACTTGGATCTTTCAGAAATTCTTTATATTTCAGCCTTTGGTAAATTTGCTATCTAGTTATTGGCCACTTGTGAATTACCCTGAGATGTCAGAATGGTAATATGATATTCTCAAGAACATATGATGTTCTTTGAAAACTGAAAGGTCATTGACTTTAGTCAAAACTGCTGAGTTTGAGCTCTGCTAGTATGGTGGTACTCTGATCTTTGATGGAATCTTTTTTTACTGCTTCCAGGATTCAGATGCTCTAAATACAGATAATTCTGTTGATTTATTCTCAGAGAGTGAAAATTATGCAAGTGGCAGGAAAAAAGCCCATCAAAATTTAAGAAGCTTAGACATTTCTGTTGGAAACTGTGTATTAAAATTCTAGTTGCCTTCTGAACAATGAAGTGGGAAGTGATTGAACGCTGTTCAAACTGATGTTACTGTTTTTAAAGAAGCTCAGTTCAGGCTTAACTATGGATTTGGTGCTAACAGCTTCACAATACTTAGTTTATTTTATGAGAACTTTGAAGTGCATGGTTGCTCTTTGATTAATTCACAGTTCTTAGTTTGACTGTAATGAAAAATCTGATAGGAGATTGGAATGGGTTTAGCTTTGTTGACTTGGTCAGGACAGTAGACGTATGAATTTGGAAACTTCTGTGGGGACAGTAATATCCTAGATACTGTTTTGGTTCCTCTGATCTATCTTGTGCTTTCTTTTCTTAAAAAAGCAAAGTTTTTAGCATATCATATCTCACCAGCCATGATTTTCAGGCTTTAATCTGAAATTGGAAACACTTTCTCTCTATTAATTATATTTAAATGTTTCATAAGCCTTTCAAAAAATGTCTGTAAACCTAGAAAGGAATGCCTGCAGTACAAAGCTCACTTGCCAAGTTAATGAAACAATATAGAAAATATTCTGTAACATAAATTTATTTTTTATATTATGTTCTTTTTATTTTTCTTCCACACTTAAAACTTCATTGCTTTTTCTTTTACAGTTGTATAATTCCCTTCACTGCATGTTGTGCTGTTTTTGTTTTCTGGATTTGTGGGGGTTTTGTTTCTGTCCCACTCTTATTTAAGACTTTGCAATGGAGAGTTGGAAATAAACACATGGAAATAAACACAGTCAAATGTATTTCTAATTGAGTTCCAACACTGAATTCATCTGAAGTAGAATTTTTTTTTAATTGACATGTATGAATTCCTAAATAAAGTTATAGCAACAGAGTTCATCATTGGTAACAGGTAGTTTTCAGACACTAATCATCTAATTGAAGATGGAAGAAATTGATAAACTATTATTTTTTCCCCTGCTTTAGTAAATAATCTAATAAAGAATGGATCACAAATTCTAATAAATCACAAATTTGTAAGGGATTTATTTCCTCGCTGCCAGTATTACTATACTTTTAATAACTTTGAACAAAAGGTTAGGCTGTATATGTGGTAGGGGAACTGAATTTAATACTAAAGCTTATTTAATTCTGGTGAAATCCTACGTAGTGTTTTGAAATGATACTGCTTTCCAGCTAATCATAATATACTCAAAATACTTTGTATTTACTGTGGCTTATATTCCTCTGCAAAGAACTTTCCATTATGCCTGATAGAGCGATTATTTAAATCAGTCTATCATTGGAATTAAATTTTGTCCTTTGTTATTAGAACCTTTCAAATTTACTAAAGTGCTGTGTGTTATGCTTTCATTCTTCTTGAAAGAAAGAAAGAAAAGCTTCCCAATACAGTTTTTTTTTCTTTGACAGCACACTGCATTACTTCTATGTCTTTTGAAGCTATACCTTGTCCCTTGCTGGGTTCAGTCTGTAAGGCATAAACAGCTGTGCTGGCACAGCTGAGAGCAGGACATGATTTCCAACTGAGTTGGAAAGCAGGAGGTGGGGTCACTTCATCTCTGTTCTTTGCTGAATGCTCATGAAATGGCACTTTGTCTGCTTTGGTAACAGTGTAAATGTAGAAAAACCAGTGGATTCTCAGTTTATAGTTTCTCAGCATGAAACGTAGATAAAGAATTGCTAATGAGAATTCTGTACGTGTGTGATTCTGTGTAACATCCAGTACAGTCAGTAGTGGATGCTCACGGTGCTATGTGGCCACCAGTGGAGACCACTGGTGCTGCCCCAGTAGTGCCCAGTGTGGGTGTTGGCGGCCCCATGGCCACCTCAAACTTTAAGAATCCCTGTTGAGAACCTCTCAATCTGACTTTTGAACTTGTTTGTTCAAACTTTAGCATACAAACCCGCTTACAGTGCTGCATTGAACAGCAATGGTGTTTTAGCATGTTGACCTTGTTGTAGCTTGCACTTCCAGTCTGCCTAGAACTATTTTTTCAACTGTGAAAGTGTCTGTGGGTTCTGGCTCTTGGGAGGTTTGTGCACTGGTGAAACATTGGTTGGTTTTGGCAGACTAAACTGTCTGAGTTGCTGTACCTTGTGATGTAGCTACTTAATCCAGGGACATGAATGACCAGTTTTTCATTTAATGCAATTCATAAATCACTTGGTCATATGACTGCTTATATGACTATAAGAATATTTTTAAGTTTGTACTGTTAGGCATTTAGTGTGGTTTTAAATATTTTAATGGAGTATTTTTAAGCAGAAACAAAAATATAGCTTAAAGACAGTTGTTTTTTCTCATTTTATGTTGCTAGCTGTGTCTTCAATAATATTGCAGACAAAACCAGCACTTTATTTATTGTGATTATTTTTCAGTCCTGATAGGTTTGTACTGTTTGCACAAGAGACCACCATCTTTTCAGATGAGCCAGCTAGTTTGTTGAGGTGCTAGAAAATGAACACTTCTGATACTGAAAAACAAAATAACTGTCTATACCTGTAATATTTAAATTGGGCAGTTTTGGAGATTTAACTGATTCACTTGATGTGCTTTTTTCTGATGACCTTTATCATTTTCAGCTGTAGAGAAAACTGAGTGCATCCAATGGACTTGTTTAAACAAAAGTAATTGGTCAGATATAGTGACCAAAAAGATACTTTGTGTTTAAGACAGCCTATGTTTTGGATTTAGGAGTGACTTGGAAGTGTAGTTGCTGTTTGGGTTTGTGTTCTTTTAATTCTAGTTATTCAATAGCCTCTTTTGTAAGGTAGCAGGCACATGGTATCTGCCCAGAAGCACATCCTTGTACCATTGTGTGGTAACTGGTATAATCAGTCTTGCTGATTACAGATCAAACAAGGGGAAGTGGCTCTTCACACCATGTATACTCAGCAGTAGAACCACTTGGCACAGGGATGCTAAAAATTTGCACTTCCCCTTGAACTCCATGCAGAGAGTTCATAGAAGGGAAATTCCTTGGGTCTCTACACACATTAAAAACACCTCTGACTCAGGAAATCTTGGAACAGTTAATTGATGGAGACTGGAAGAAACTGAAAAATGTAGTTCAGAAACATCAGGAAACTGTTTCAGAAACATTTACACTTACCCTGTTCTCGGAGTTTGTGTTTTGTGGCTTTGCCTGCTGTAGAAGATAGGGAAATACGTTCTTAGTTCTTGATTTAATAAGTTTTTTTAGTTTAATAGCTGTTTAGTTGGACAAATTGTCCTTTTTGCTGTTCTTCTTACAGAAACAGATAGTGATATGCAAGTCAGTATAGACCTGAGCCTGGCTATAAAAACCTAACACTCTTTAGTTTTAAAGGGTGCTATAAATATTACAATTCCATGTCACATAAGGGACAAGGGATACTGTTTTATTAGACTTAGGGCCTTTCCCTGTCATCAAATACTTGTTGGTGTAATATAGCAAATACAGTCTTTCCTAGCTGTGTCCTGTTTGGGGAGTTGACAGCTGGTTATTCATAACATTCATCTATCAGCAAGTTCTAAAAAACAGATAAGAAGAAAATCTAAAATTGCAAAATAGTGACAACCCTAAGTAGGGTCTTTGAAATGGGTATGGTCAAATTAAGAAATACTTTGCATATGTTAATTATGTTGAATGTCAAATACTAAGAAAACTGGATTGTTTCCACACAGAATCATTCCACTCCTGTTTGTACATACGTATGTTCAGGAAATCTTCATTTTTTTAGCACGTTATTTTTTCTTATTCCTCATGTGACATTAGTTTCCAAGATGTTTATTAATTCCGTACAACGTGAGCTTGAGCAGGAAGAGTTAAACATCTTGTGTTTTGAGACTTTTTCCACTTAAATAAGAAGCAAGGCAATATTCCTCAGATTATTAGGTTCATGCTTTCTAAAAACTTTTGTTTCAAAGGTTGCTGGCACACAGCTGTATGACTGGAGTCTTCAGGGATATATTGCTGTAGAAGCTCTTTGGAAGGATAATCATAAGAAGAAGAAATCAGAGGAAAAAGGTGATAAGGTAAGAAGTCTGAGGAACTTGATTTTTGAATTTACCACTGCCTTTTCAGACAAAAAAAAATGACCAACAGTGTTTTTGTTACACTGTGACTTGGACTTCATTTCTGAAGAGAAATTTTTCATTCTCTCTTTCTAAGCTGTGGAAAAACATTAGGCTTACTTCAAGTTAAACTTTCAGATATGCTGTTTGTAAGTTTCCTTTAGTATAATCTGATAGACATAAGCAAACAGAGTTCTAGGAAATATATGTACATGGCTTAGCGGAGCACAGTGTGAGAGACGGGAGAACTGAGCAAGTTGATTAAATGTGTACCAGGGAATGTGTGTAAGGTTTTTAGGTGGTTTTTTTAGCTGCTGCTTAAAGAAATAAAAGTTCAAGTGTGTAATGTAAAGCTTCTGTGGTTTTAAAATCACTTCTAAAGTCACTGTGACTGGGATAGAGGTGTTTTGGAGACCAAATTACACTTGCATAGACCTTGGGGATGGGACTGAGTTCTCTTGGTAAGGCTGGGTGTAGGACTAGTTCCAAACAAGCTGGGTTGGGGAAATATTCACATGTCCTGGCAGTTGCTGAGTCTTCTGAGAGTGAAGACTTTCATCAGTGGGTACTCATCCTCTAGTGGCCCAAGTCACTTCAGTAAATGAACTAGAATAAACAAGGTTAATTAATTGTTCTGTACCTTTCCTAAAACCTAGGCTGTCAAAAAGAAACTCAAAAAAGAGGCAATGTTAAAATATTTCAGAAAGACAAACTGACAGCATTAGTAAAAAATAGCTGAAGTTCTTTTATTGTGTCCCAGGCTTTCAAAAGGGAACACATGGTTGTTATTGGAAGACAAAAACTTTAGACACTTTCATCTTTCTATAAGGCTTATTCAAGCACTTGCTACCTCAGCAGAAAAACAACCAGCCTGCAGAATTGCAGAGACCACTAAGTAATCACACTTCCTTCTCTTCCTCCTTGCAGAATCTTTAAATCACACCCCTTAGTTGCCAAAACATGTTACTTGCACAAAGGAGCAAAATGCCCACTGACAGGTGTTGTCCAAAAGTTCATCTCATTGTTCAGATACTGTCAGTGTGAGCTGTTGCTGTGTAACTTGATGGATTAGACAAGGTACAAAAACCCTGTGACTGAAATGATGAAATAGTACTTGATCACTTGATGAAACTGCTTGCATTTCCTGAGTTCACAGATCTCTGTTACCACTGAGGCAAACAGCCTTTCTGGTGCTTTGTCCTGGGAAGTTCCTGAAGAGAGGGTCCTGTCTCCCTGCTGTGCAGAGGAGCTGAACAGCAGCTGTAAAAAGTCACATGCTTTTGTCTAGAATGGGGACTGAGAAATGATTCTAATGGAAGAAATTTGCCCTGAAGCTTGCTTTGGCCTGGGTTGGTGAAACCGTGCAAAATACATAATTGAGAATCTGGGTGGGTAGAGATGGGTTTGATTTAGGTTTGTTTCATATGGAAATAATCATACGGGTTATTAGTGCCACAAAATCAGTATCAGCTTTTCGAGCAGAAGAATTTCTGTTTAAGTTCCATTTTTTTATTGGAGGCTTTTACTCATACAGAAGTGTCATGGAAGAAAATGCTTTTAACTATCATATACTAAAATTGGCAAAGCATTCTAGGGTAGATTCTGTGACTTCTGTCTTAATTTGACAACCTTGTGAAAGAATTTGGTTGCTTTTGTACATGTATTTCTTATTGTCATTCTAGGCAGCTAGATTTCTGAGCTAGTGAAGACAGGTCTAAATGTTACTCTTGAGTTGTTGTTGCAGCAGATGTAACCCATTTCATGAAACTATGCCAGAGGAAAAGACGTTATTTTTGGTTTTGTGACATTTACTCTGGCATTTTCCTGTTGCTACACAAAGGATTCTTGCAAGTAGTCAAGCAATATATGGGTGGCTCTTCTTGGCTTCTGTTAATTTGTTATGTTGCTCATAATTTGTTTGATAGTCATAGGTACCACAGCTGTGCATAGCTTCATGTTTGTGCAGCAATATGTCATTAAAATAAATGCGGTATATTAATTTTCTGAAGGTTTTATGAAACAAAATCCTATGCCAAATTGAGGTCATATCAACTGAATTCTGTGTTCTGCCAAGAAAGATGAATTCTGGGACCTTCTGTGCCTACATTTCAAAACACTGTGGCTGCAGCCCCTCCATACAGCAAGTCAGTCAGATAAATGTTTTTATGTGGTGTTGAAGGATGGAGCTCTTCAGGATGTCAGGATAAAATCCCTCTGCTAAATCTGAAGCACACAGGAAAATAATTTGCTTCTCTTAGTTTTCACTTTGTCTTGTCTCTTTACCATTCAAAGACTTCTGCTGTATTTTAAACAATTTTGGATTCTCTTTCTTCCAGCAGCACTGAATTGGGCACCCCTTGTTTTTAGTGAAGTGGCCAAATTGTGTAAAACCAGAGGAGCACTATAGCTCTAAGTACACCCTTCTTTCAGCCCTTGTTCCTTTCTTCTTGTGTTTGCTCTTTCCCACTTTGGCCCAACTAATAATGAGATGTCAGAGAAAACTACTTTCCCTCTCAGCTTCACAGACTGAGAGAAACTTTTATGGCATATTATTTGGTTTTCATTCCTGTCTGGTGTGCTGATGGACACCATCAGTGACTTAGCAATACTAATATATGATACATGCAATTTTTAAACCCATATGTTTTTATTACACATGTAAAATATAGAAATATATTTATATAAAAATATATTTAAAATCTTATCTCTGTGGCAATCTCTGGGTGTTTTATTAAGTGCTAGCTGGTTACAAAATGTCTCCAGGTGCAAAGAGGGCTCAGCTTTGGCTGATTTCCTGTACTTGCTCAGGACAAGTGTCAAGGAAATTGTGGACCAGAACCTTCCTCACCTGAAAGCTCTGTTGAAAATGATGGTGTCTGTGTTTTGACTGGGGAGCCTCACCATCAGCATCACAGATTGTGACCACAACAAACCTTAAATTGTGTTTTGAGAGAGTTTTTAAGTCACGTATATTTTGGTCATCTTTTAAAACACAGCATAAGAGCTGAGAGAGCTTCTTTCTACAGAAAATGTTTGTCTGGCTTGGCTTTGGTAGGTTCTGCATAGGCAGGCATAATCATCTACTTCTGGCAGAAGATACTGTTTCCTGTCACATGCCCTCCTTTTATTGTTTGGTAGTAAGAATAAAAACAGTCTGAAGCTTGTAAGAAATACTACTTCTTTTGGAATGGATCCTTAGTATGGGCAATGGGGAATTTAGATGTGCTAGAAGTGGGATCGACAGAAAGAATGTACTCTGCAGAAAGTTGGTCTCTCTAAGGGCAGCTTAGAGCAACATTTTTGAAAGTACTTCATATTTTTGTGAGAATTAAGTTCAAGGTCAAACTAAGTAAAAGAAGAAGAAGTTACTGGGGGAGGATGAATAATGTAAGGCAGTGATAGTCTCTTTATTCTAAGCAATACATTGCACACAAAAGAGGACAGAAGGTAAATTATTAATCTGTGAGCCCAGGTGAGCCTTTGTTTTATTTTGTGATTGCTTTTTTTTTTTTTTTCTGGTGGCCAGACTTTCCCTTTCAAGAGTTTCCATAAGCATAAAAGATCTACCTTACATACTCTTGAAGTTACAATTTCTAAGATTAATGTAAAAGGGTCTGGCCATCTGCAAGACTTCTGAGGTAGAAACTTCTGCACCTGGCTCGGCTGTAATGTAAGGGAAAGAGGCAGCACACGTTTGGGGGTTTGACATTTAGCTGGTATGGGGTGTTTTTCTTTGTATGGAAGGAAAATTTTCAGAGTAATCATAGTGAGTTTTTTGCGAAGTTTATTGTTTAAAGTTTAGGTCTCAATGTATCTCTGTTAGATACTGTGTGAGCTAAGTTGGGGTGTTTTTTAATCACTCATGTACTGAAACTGTACAGTCCGCTTAGTTCCAGTGGTATTTTTAGTTTCAAATAATGATTTCTTTTTTTTTCATCCCAAGGAATCCCTATGTATTGAACATTCGATAATGAATGTATTGTGGAGGTTTCTTATCAGTCACCTTTCACTTGAAACAGTCAGAAACACCAGAATGCAGAATATTTCCTCTTCTGCTGTGGAATAGAGCTCTGATGTGTGAACTCTTCTGGCCACACAGATTTGTTATGGAGTGGTTGTTTTGAGCCAGAAAGTAGAAAGACTGTCTTGAATATGTGCCTGCTTCTGATTATGAGAGGGTACCCTGGCACAGAGGAAGTCTGTCTTCTGAGTCACTGATCTAAACACATTTTGTGCTTCTGACCTGGTTTTGAGTGTGCTAGAGGACTTGGGCACTTTTTTCTAAAATTAAGTGCCTGTGCCACAAGAAGTCCTTTTCTGGCTAACTCACATTACTGCTTGAGCTGTCTTACTTAGGCTCACTATTTACACAGTGGGCCTATACAGTGGATGGAGTTAAAAACTTCTTAATTGCTAATTCAGCAAATGACATTGTGTGAGGAATGATAGTCTTTCAGTGGACTGGCTTGAATTAAATAACTCAGACTTAATAGTTATACTGAAGGCAAGCCCTGTGATGAGATCTCCTGAGCTCAAAGAAACAAAGGAATTTAGCAAGACCCCTGTTCTCTTGTGTATGTGTATGTGCTGCTTTAGATTGTTTTCTTCTATTAGAACATTAAAAAAAAAAGCTTACCTAGACAATAATTGCTTTTTACAAGTTAAAACAAGAAACTGGAAGAACATAGCCTTCTCTGTGAGGAGCTTATTTTTAGTTCATTTGTTCAGGATTGAGTAAACTCGGAGATGAGGTATCGTTAGTCAGATTATTCATTGTAAATTTCAGTAAAATGTCATAACTTAAAAGTTCCTGTACAGGCAAATTACAGAGTAGATTATTATTTTGAAATAGGTGTGGTTTGTGGATGTGATTTCCTCCACTACGAAATATCCAGGGTAGTAATCAAAACAAAACGGATTTTCGAAAGAAAGAATTACCTTTTAAAGGTCTTGCTTGGCATTTTTTGAATAAGACATTTAAGAAATATCTTCATAACTGAATCTTGATACATTGAGTCCATATCTCCAGCACAGGATATGCAGGATTGCACAGACTTGGTGCCTTATTGTGTTTAATTGGTAATATATTAATTTGACCCATTCTTTGAAACATTTTCCAGTCTCTTCTAGCTTCTTTTGCTACATTTTCCATCACAGAATGGTTTGGGATGGAAGGGATCTTAGAGATAATCTAGTTCCAACACCCTGCAGGGGCACATTCCACTAGACCAGGTTGCTCAGAGCTCCATCCGTCCTGCCCTTGAACATTTCCAGGGATGGGGCATCAACGGCTTCTCTGGTCAACCTGTGCCTCACCACCCTCACAGCAACTTCTTCCTACTGTCTAATCTAAACCTGCCCTCTTCCAGTTTGAAGCCATTCCCCTTTGTCCTGGCACTACAGGCCCTTCTGAAAAGTCCCTTTAGGCACTGGAAAGCTGCTAGAAGTTTTCCCAATGCCTGCTCTTTTCCAAGCTGAAAAATCCCAACTCAAGAAGGGGCACTCCAGCCCTCTGATCATCTCCCTGGCCTCCTCTGGACAAGTCCACATCCTTCTTATGTCACAGGCCCCAGAGCTGGACACAGCACTCCTGGTGGGTCTTCCAAGAGCAAAGCAGACCTGCTGCCCACACCACTTCTGAAGCAGCCCAGGATGTGGTTGGTGTCTGGGCTGCAAGGGCACATTGCCAGGTCATGTTGAGGTTTTCATCAACCAGCAACCCCAAATCTTCTCCTCAGGGCTGTTCTCAAGCCATTCTCTGCCCATCCTGTGTTTGTGCTTGGGATTGTCCTGACCCAGCTGCAGACCTTGCGCTTGGCCTTGCTGAACTTCAGGAGGTTCACATGGGCCCACCTCTCAAGCCTGTTGTGGTCCCTCTGGATGACATCCCTTCCCTGCAGCATCTTGACCACACCACAGCTTGGGATGGTTGGCAGACTTGCTGAGGGCGCCCTCAGTCCCAGTGTCCCTGCTGCTGGCAGAGATGTCAGCGCCGGCCCCAGCACTGACCCTGAGGAATGTCACTTGTCACTGGTCTCACTCAGACGTCAGAATGATGAGTGCAACTCTGAGCGTGACCATCCAGCCAATTCCTTCTCTGCTGAGTGCCCCATCCATGAAATCAATGTCTCTCCAGTTTAGAGACAGGGATGTCCTGCAGGACAGTGTCAGGTGCTTTGCACAAGACACTCTTGTCTTGTCCACCACTGCTGTAGCCCTGTTGTAAAAGGCCACCAAATTTGTCAGGCACACTTTGCCATTAGGGAAACCATGTTGGCTGTCACCAATCTTCTCTTTATTTAAGTCACGTTGGTAAAAATAGCCTTCTAGAATAAAGAGGAAATGCCGTTTAATTTCCATGTGTAGAATTTAAGAACAATTGAGGGTGGGTGCCACCTCTGATTATTTCACCCAAACCCCTGTTCAAAGCAGAGATAGTTTCAAAGTTAGATTTGGTGGTTCAGGCCTTGTGTAGTCATGTGCTGAATATTTCCAGGAGTGGAGATTTAGAAAGTTCTCTGGAAAACCTGCTCCAGTGATTGGTGATGTGATAAATTTATAATTTTTTGCCCTTTGATCTAAGAGAAATTTGCCATGTTCTTCTGTCCTTTTCTCCCTGTCCTTTGGATGTGAACCTCTGAGAAGGACCTGGCTCTTCAAAGTATGTAAATGCCCATTAAGAAATTGTGGATAGGAATTAGGTTCCCCTTTGTCTGGTCCTCACAAGTCTGAATAGATCCTCATCTCAGCTTGTCCTTGTATGTGCTTCAGTCCCCAAGCCATGTGTGTGGCCCTTCAAGTATTTTTAAATGGATATCTGTTTAAAGCTGTAATCAAACGGATGTTTGTTGTAGCATCTTTTCAAATAGATAGACCAGACCCTGTAACAAGCTTCTCTTCATTCTTTGATTTCTGTCATTAATGTTGGGGAAAGTGTGAGAACACCCTCTAAAAGGATATGTGCTAAAAGAGGCCTATTGTATAAATCCACACAGAATTCAGAGAATGCAAAATAGCAACTACTCTGTGGGTATTCATTCTCTGTTATTAATACAGGCAAAATGATTCAATTAAAGCACTTCTGTTGAAAATACTTGTTCTTTCAAATCCTTTTATTGCTTGGCAATCTACAGGAGGACTAAAGTCTAGAAAATGTTTGGTAGAAGATCATATTTGAGTGTATTATACTGAATTAGTCTCATGAAACACTTGATTTTGTGAGATATATTTGTTTCAGCTTTTGAAGAGGGTTTCTGTTCTGGTAAAAACATGGATTGCCTCAATTGAAACGTTGTGCACATTTTTTCTTCCTCAAGGGTGATGCAGTGGGTGACAAGCCCCTGGAAGTCCATGCTGCTTCAAATAAAGAGCAAACCCAGAAGTAGAATGCTACATCACCTGGCATCAAACAGGTAAAGGATAAAGACTGGTAATAGTTTGTGGCTAAGTAGCAGAGTAACTTGGAAAGGCTGAACATTTTCAAGTTTGACTTGTAGTTTTCTTCATAATGATTAGGAGAGCGCAGACGGATAATTTTAAATGTCCTAAAATTTGTCAAGAATATATGCGCTCCCTAACACTATTCAAGTTAAGAAATCTAAATTCTTCATCTTTAGAGTGTAACAAGTAAATCTATGTCTGCTTGAAGGGTTCTGAAGTAATCGAGGAAAGACTTGTGATTGTGGTGTTGGTTGGTTTTGGCCTTTTATTTTCTTTCTCGTCTTCCCATTTCTGGCTCCCATACCAAAAACCTCTTTGCCTTTTTTTTCATGCTTGCGTAAGTATTAGAGTGAGGAAAGAAATCTCTTCCCTGCTGATAAGTTTTCTCTAAAGATTTGTGAGTGCCAGTGTACAGCACTGCCTTACAGTCTGTAAAAGTCCATGATGTGCCTGATCTTTCATGTTAATGCAGCTTCCAAATGAGTCCTGTTGGAAACAAAAGATGGAGGAAATGAAGGCAGCATTTTCCAGGCTCTCCAAGGCAAAAACTTGAGTTGAGATACTGGTACTGACTTGGCCTCAGGGCTGTGTTCTAAACTCAAGCAAGTCTTATGGTTACAGTTTCTAGAAAAGCAAAACAAAATAATTCTCTTGACTTTTTTATGATGGTTTGGTTTCGTAGGATAAAAATTGCTCTGTATTTAAGGCTTATTACAAATAATTATAACATAATTGGACATCATTAGCACAAAATGTCAGATGTCTGCTCTGTTACCAGTTGATAAAGAATGTCTCTTCTGAACATGTTTTCTCTTTGCCCTGTATTATTTTTGCATCATATCAAAAACTTAGTTTTCATCAGAAAGTGATCCTGGCATTATAGGGACTCCTCATCATTTTTGTATGCAGTATTCCATTTACCAGAAAAATTTTATCTTTTTTCCTTACTGCCAACTTGTGTAAATAGAGTCCAGATCTGGCAAACTGCATCAATTTTTTTTCCATGCATCAGCACCAGTCACATATGTTTGCAGATGTGGTGGGATGCACCCATCTGCTGAGCAGCAGTGTTCCTCCATTACATGGGCAGCTTTAAAAGAAAACCTAGTTTTTCCTGTTGGCTCCCTTAAAGTGTTTTTAATTGCTATTGCTAATTCTCATAAAAGCAATGTGAGCTTGTTGACTGGCTGATGTACTGAGTACCTTAGCTTTCCCTTTCAAGCTATGAATATAAAACCTTTAATAAACCTTTAAACCTTTAAGAATATATGTTTTCCAAGTAGTTTATGAGATAGTCATGTAAAATAAAAACTAAAAAAAATAATAGGAGGATTTTTGATTTTTTTGTGTGTAAAGAATCCCAAGAGAACCAAGAGGAACAACAGCCTCTCTAAAATTCACTGAAATATTGTTGTGCTTACTGTCAACTAGGACAGAGCTACTAAATGATAAAAACCAAAGAAAACCTAACTTTTGTTTGTGACACAGCACAAATATCAAGGTTCATTACAGACAGAAAACCATAAATAGGTTTTATTTTCTTTTAGAATTTCTTGCTATGAATATAATTTCTGCTAGGCCTTTATTCACTTTTTGAAATGTCAGCCTTATGCTTCAGGCACATTTTCTTTGTTTGGGGAAGGTTTTAAGACAGTGAAGATAAATTACCCAGGAGCTTGAAGTACCTGAGTGCTCCTGGTTTTGAAACCTACATGCTTCACCTCATGTTGTTTCTAGAGGAGGCACATGAAGGGAACCACTGGATTTTTGACCTAGGGCTACCAGATGGTGAAAGTTCAATTCAGTATCAAGTTCAGCTGTTCTGCGGGGGTGGCAGTTTGTTACTTGTGCTTGAAATCAAATCCAGTCATTTAACTCCATACCCAAGTCCAGATGTTTTGTTGGATTTGGGTGATCCCAAAGGTTGGAGAACATTGCTGTAATCTTTGAAAAGACACATTTTTTTTTATTCTGGATGAGATCAGTCTTGAAAGTCTCACTGCATTTTCAACTGTTGGTAATATTCCTAATTGAATGTGATTACTAAAATAAAGACAATCTCATTTCCTCAATGATTTGCTACAGCATGGGTCTCTGAACTGTGAATGCTCAGCCAAGGACAAAATCATATTGAGTTGAAGACAACAACATATTTCTCTATTCCAAAAAACCAGCAGCATTGCACCTCCTTTATTATGGTTTGTTTGTCATCAAAAATGATATGCAAACTTCAGCTCAAACCACATCCTGCTGTGGAAGAAGCAAACTTTAATTTTATCCAGCTCTTGTATTTGGGAGTTGCATAGAAGTGATAGAGTTTTGTGTTTTTTCATGAAGATGGCATATCTCATTTTCACTCTGTTCCAGATGTATATTTATGTAACTCCATTTGGGTTAAATTGCCCTAGTCTTACCCCAGAGTAAGAAAGATTAAGAAAACATGCATTTGATGGAAATTTAACAGAATTCTTTTTGAGAAAGTTGGTTTATTATACAAGATTACAGTTGGTGTTTAGTTTGAAGTGTTCTCTTTTGTCTTTCCATTTAGTTCAACTATGGAAATCGAGTCCTCTAGAGCAAACATGATCATTAGTGCTCTAATGACAGTAATTCGAAGAGTTAAATATCTCTACTGCAAGCAAATTGGTGTTGAAAATGTTCCTCAAACAGATTTTGATCAACTTGCCACATCAAAGAAAAAAAGTTTTGATTGCACTTTGAAAATTAGAAGGCCTGTGATAAATTTAATTCTGCTTTCTCCCTCCCTTCCTCTCCCCCTTAACCTCTGTCCCCTTTCTTTGGTTATAGGTGAATAAAAACATAGATATGAGCAACAAGTTCCCAAGAAAAAGATGAAAACCATCTGAATCCATTTTGAATGTGACTAATCTGCCTTCTGCCTCAGGACAGCCTGATGATCTGCTGCTCGGGCTTCTGGTATGGCTTCTGTGAAAGGACACTACATGTTTTGGGTCAGTCTTGAGACTTCGTCCTCTGCAGTGGGACTCAAGTCTGCCCATGCTTGTCCCATTGCAGGATCAACATTGCAAGTAGCAAGTCTCAAAATCCCTCAGTCTCTTTATTATTTATATATAAAATAAAATTCCAGCTACAGAAAATGGTCCATTTTTTCCCCTCCTCCTGCCTTCTTTAAACTCACGGGTGTGATATTTGCACAATCTGAGAGGTTCTCGAGGTGGTGTTGACAGTGTCTGTATTTTTTACCAGCGAGGAAAGCTGAAAGTAGTAGGATGTTTTGGCTAACATGAGCTCACAGAATTGGGAATGGGAACAATTACAATGACTCTTGTGTTTTGTCTGAGTCCCTCCTTCCTTTCTATACAAGTCCTCTGCCTCATCAGTGCCAGCAGGAGGTGTGTAATGAAGCATCTGTGAGTTCCTGTCTGGTGGATGGCTGGGAATGGAGCTGTTAATGCTTGTTCTTGTTTTTGCTTGGATGCACAGCACAATGGGAACCAGAATGTTGCCGTGGTGGGAACCAGCTATAGAATAACTTGGCTGTTTCCTTATTCCCAGCCAGGGGAGGGGAGGAAAAAGTGATGTGGAGGAAAATACAAAAGGATTTCCAGCATTTTGAAATCTCTGCACAGTAAAACCCTTTCATCATTTTTTGTCATTTCTATGAGTCTCTCTTTTGGGGCTTGATGCATTACAAGTTAATGTAATCCAAGTAGCTCAGAGCATTTAAAGCTGTGTTGGTGAGCCTTAAATGCTCCTTAATTAATCAGTGAATATGAGGAGTGGGGGAAGGATAAGATGAAATATGTGTTTGTGTGATAAATTCACTTTCTAAAAAAACCAGGGAAGAAAATGCAACGTAAATCAGATTCAAAATGCTTTTAAACATCTTTGTTATTCCATGGTTAGGTATTCCAGCTGAGCATATTCCACAGACTTTTAGAGAAAAACAAACTGACATTGTCAGTGTGAATGCCAGTCTGTGTGGGCATTATGAAACAGGCCAACTCTTTTTTAGTACAGGCAATAAGGCATGTGGTTGCCTTAGGCAGAAAAACAGTATCTCCCAACATGTTCATTGCTTGTTTTCATGATTGTGTTAGGCTGGTAGAGATGTATGTTGATATAGGAAGAAGAGTTCTTGCATGGGGTTTGGGAGGTGTGTGTGTGTGGTTTTGTTTTTACTTTAAACTTGCCAGCATAGTTTAAGCAGGCTTGGGAGGATCAAAGTAGAGTTTTTGTCAGCAGTGGAAAGGAAACTTGAGAAATAGAGCAGTAACTGCTCTGTTACACCACTCCTGTGGTACAAGTGTAGATTTGTTTCTGCCCTTAAAGATAGTTCTTCACTTACACATTCTCATATCACATAGAAAATAACTACTATAGAATTAGGAATACAGCTTTAGATGCCTGGGGTTTTTTTCAGTTTCATATTATTTCAATATTTGGCATAAGCCACATTGGCACTTAAGGACATGATTACTTGGTAATTCAGTTATTTGTTTACATGCACATGTGTGCATATTTTAAAAGCCTGGGTTAAATAAATATCACTTAAATTCTTTTTACTTGATCAGATCTTCATTCAGCATATTTACACTGCTGCTTAAAAATGTCCCAAGTGATTGACATCAAACTGGAATGCTTTTATCTAGCAGGAAATGACTGCCTTCAAGCACCTGCATACACACATGACAAGGAGATGGTTCCAAAATGTGAGCAAGACAGCCTTAGCTGGAATCCTTTCCTTATGTCTTCTGGTTTTTGTAACTACAGGAAATAAAAAAGTGTCATGCTGGTAAGAGCCCAAGAGTTTGTAAACATACAAATCTCTTGGCCCAGACGTTCCTAATGAGGAACAGGAGAGGAGATGACCACTGCTGATGTCTATACATATCTATGTATGTGTGTGTGCACATACATGGAACTAAATTGTACATGCATGTGCTATCTTTTGCCAGACTTTGCCTGCAAGTATTACAATGTAGGCTAAAAATGGTATATTCCCCACCCAAGTGTTGTGTTTGGTCATCCTTCCACTTGAAGCTTTTTGGCTTGGTAACTGGATGGTGTGCAGCTGAAAGAGTGTTCTCATCTCAGCATCCTTGGCTACGCTGGCTGTGGGAGACGCTGGGGCCAGGTTGCAGTGCTCTCTCTTGAAAACACCATCTTTAATCTGCAGCATGTGAAAGTTGTAGAACTGGAGGTCATCAGGATGGCTCTACATTGGATGAGGATTCTTGTAGGCAACATGTCTTCTGTCAAAAGTGACAGCAAAGCCTCTCTTTGCTAGAATGAGCATCACCAGCCTGGAAAAATCCAGTTAGCCCAGGTAAATGTGCACAATCTTGCAGCCTTCAATAAACATACAGTTTTGCCACAAACATTCATTGCAAAACTCTGGTTTAGACTTGGTGCTCTGACTGCAGGAGGCCCCAGACACAGACTTCACAGCAGTCAAAATTAAAATGTTTTGGAGCATTTGTCATTGCATCTGTCACCTTCAAGAAGAACGGTAAAGACCAAGATTGATGTGAAGGGAATTGCATTTTACCCTTGAGAAAACAGTCCCCTGGGAGTTGAAGAGACTCATTACTGCAGTTTACTGGCAGAAAAATCTCAGTGTGAGCACATTTGCTTCTGGACAAATATAAACTGCTGCGTTTGTTTCTTTTTCCCTTTTTTGTTTTGTTATGATTATTTCTGTGCCTTCGTATGAATTCTGAGCTACTTCTAAAGCCAGTTTTATCACAATAAACTGCTATTGACAAATAGCATTTTGGCTGTTCAGGCATGCTGGGAAGGCCTCCAGTGCTTCCCACTGGACCTTCCTGGATGTAGCCTCTCACAGCAGTGTTAGCTGTTGCACCTGGGTGGCCTGGTAACTGCCTAGGTTAACCTCCTTCCAGAGAGGTTTTGACAGGTACAAAAGCTTCTTGTTTACAAGGAAAACATTTGATAACAATATCTAAACTACAAAGCAGAAGTTGTTTTAGTAGAAAAAAAGTATGTTTCTAATTGTGCAACAACCCTCTGTCCTCTTAAGTCTGTACCATTAGCTGATTCTGGTATTTTTTGACTGGATGTGGTTCTGAAGTTGACTAGAGCTGGCAGCTTTCTTAGGAGAAAATGTTGGTGTATTGATGCAATTGCAATGTTTTCTCCTATTTCATGACAGTGAAATACATCACTGGCTATCTCAGATTAAAGGTGAAAGTCTGAGCTGGACTTGAAGGTCATGGATTCCTCCAGAGTGCCGCTCTCACAGCCACATTCTGGTGTTCTGGTAGCCATTGCACTGATGCTGAAAGCTGGCAAAATCAAAGCTGGGCTGAGGATGTCTCAGCTGGTTACAAGTCTGCTCCCTTGAAAAGATTCCTCCCTCCCTCTGCTCCATTGGAAATAGACCTACACTGCCTGTACTAGACTAAGCTTCTTGACTCCTCCCTTTGTGTGCACGTGTGCACTTAAAGGTCTAAATCTACCAACCAACACACAAAGCCAGTCAGTTGCGTGTGCTGTGTCTTGCTGTGGCAGGTAAACCCCTGCAGTGCTCCATCACCAGCCTCAGTTACTGAGGCATGATCCTGTGATGGATAAGCTTTGCTGGATCTTCTGGAGAGAGGAGGATCCCAGCTGACTTGCGTACAGTGCACATGAGAGATAGCCATGGCACTGCCTGAGCTGTGCTCCTGATCCTAGAGCCTTTGTGCCCACTGTGGGAGGAGCAGTGGGGACAACTGGACAGCTTGGTCAGGGATCTTCTCTTTTTGTTTGTGGTGTGATTATAAACATTCACAAGACTCAAGAATTTGATAGAGACTAACCTAAAGGATGCACTTTAGTCGCAGTGTCCAGCTCTTCCTCAGCAAAGCTAACCTGAAGCTGGTAAAACAGTCTATGAAGTAACAGGATGGGTAATTTGCTCCATGCTTTTTGGCTGAGGAGACAGATGCTGTGGCAGGAAGGCTGTTGGTGCAGTCCTTTACCCATTGGGGCCGTGTAGACGAGTACTGGAGGGCTGCCAGAGAGCACCTCATCTTTTTCCAGGCGCTTGTGCAATGTGCGTTTTAAGGGAGTAGTGAGTTCAGCCCCTGCATGCCCGGATGAAAGAATAACCTCACAAGGAGAACTTAATTTCTCTCTGCTGTGGCCTTTACAGTGTGCAGCCACAGGACCCACCACATCCCGTACCAAAATCTTCCAAAATCCGCTCTTCTGTGTTCCACTGCATCTGAATCTTCCGTGTCTTTATGTGGAGTACCTTCGTTCAACTCCAGGGCGCAGCACCTGTGCCTTTGGGGAAGTTCAGTCGGTTTCTTTGAACTGAAAGTGAGGCACATGCAGCGCTTGGCTGGGAGCGCTGCGGAGCCCTGGCGCCTGCTGCGCCCCGCTCCGCGGGCAGAGGAGAGAAGGACGCCCCGAGCAGGGGTGCGCCGCGATGCTCCCTCCCTGCCAACTCACATCTTTACCCCAGAGATGGAGGAAAGCTCTCACTGCCCCAGCGAAGGGGGGAATGCTGAAGCACGAAACCAGAAATGTCTCCATGTCTGTATGCACGTACCAGCTCAGGCAGGCAGCTGGAGACGGCCCTCACCACCAGTTTTAGCCCCTTTACTTTATTTTTGTTGTTGTTAAAAACGGTATACAGAAACATGGGGAGTTTGTGTATCAATCCTCAGTGAAAAGAGATTCTTCCCTTCCCCCCACCCCCTGCCCCAGATTAAGTTCACCAACGTCCTCTTTGTAAATTTAGCAAGCTTCAGACTCACTTCCTTTTGTCAGGAGACCTGAAAGAGCCATTTCCTGATTCGTACAGGGCTCTTGTATGCGCACACTAAGTGCTCATTCATGCCGTGAATCATAAAGGTAACCTCAGTTCAAAGCACTGCGCTGATACTTCGGCGTGGGTCCAAAAGAAAAAGAAAAAAAAAAAAAGGGAAAAAAAAAAGAAAAAGCAGCGGTTTTGTAATTCAGCGCAGCGCACGTTGAAGTCATCTTTGCATTTACTGAGGAGCCGCGCCAAGGGGGTTTTGACCTTCTGTCTAAAAAGCATCGTTTACAAACTGCCCAAACTAAAACGGGCTGGTGAAAGCACCAAGGCCAGCTCAAAGGATTATGTTTACTGTCGTGTGCCAGGCTTGACACATTTTTCATATCCTGCCAGAGACGAGGAATGGCATCAGGAGCTGCCACTGAGTCAGGCTCGGCCCCGGCGGTGCCGCGCACGGAGCGAACGCAGCAGCCCCGCCGGGCAGGCGCGGGCTCAGCCCAGCGCCTCGCATCGAGCTCAGGGAAGGTGCTGGAGAAAACTCAGCTCTGCCACGAGCGAAGGACTCACTCTCCTGTCTGTGGTTCACTGGGAGGTCAGTGAGGCACGGTCTGTTGTGTTTATCTCTCCTGTACTCGCCTCCGGGTTCATCTGACAATGAAAGGGATGAGCTGTTCCTGGCTGGAAGAAGAAAGAAATGTGCGCTACTTGCCTCTCTCTATCCCTGCCAAGAGAGAGCCCGAGCCAATTAATACCTAATATTGGAGTCTTCTGCCATTTAGCAGTTTTTGTACAGCATCCAACTGTACAAGGACACGTCCCTGGGGTCAAACAACCTTTGGCTGTACTTCTGCCTTGATGGAGTAAGATCAGTATGATCTCTCCCTGTTCAAGAGAGCAAAATACACAGATGCTAAAATCAGCAACTGTGTTTTGACCAAGAAGAAAACAGTAAAGGGGAAGGAGGGTTAGGTTGTGGAAAAAAGAGGTAACATAAATGTGAGTGCATCCTCTTTTACTACCACAACCCTTCTTGAACTCTTAGAAAGGCCAGATATTCACTAGTCGCTTTTTACCATTATTGTTTTTACAGTATTGTCCTATTTACAGATGAGGTTAGCCTGCTAAGGAGAGTCTCTTGTTTAAGGAATGTTAGAGTGGTGGTGGTATAAAAGCCCTCTCTGCCCTGGGCTAGCCAGCCCAGGGTGACTTACACCCAAAAGTAACAGAGCTATGGGAGCAAAAAACCCAAATAATTTTAGGCTCCCAGTGGGTGAGGTAAAGTGCAACATAGATTTGCAGGTAGAACTCCACATACCTCAGGCACAAGTCTCTGAACTAAGAATGTGATGTGCTGTCATCAAAGCCCAAATTTGTCCTGAAAGGCTACTACCATGAGTAAACCCATAGCCACCACTTGTAAGTAAACTGCAATAAATAAAATCATAACCACAAAGGAGATGTGTAGTGGTAATTTTAATTAGTAGTCTTGTGGGACTTCCTATATGTTTGTATTTTCCTTGTGGAGTGAAATGCGTAAGAGGAGCGGTTTTGTTTGCACAAGAGTTCTCCAGTCTCTGCCTGCAGCTGAAAGACTGCTCTGCCTGCAGGAAGGCTGAGGAGCATTGTGAGACCCATCTGGTTCACCTGCCAGCCCCAGAGGGATGCTCCTGGAAAACAGGAGAGTTCTGCAACAGAAAAGTGGGACTCCTTCTGATCCATGCAGGATCTCAGTGGTGAGGTTCCTAGGCAGAAGATTCTGTAATGTTTTCATACTTGATTGTTGCCTTAATTCTCTGCAACAACTTGTTTTCTCTCTGCTTTTTTGTCTTGCTGTGTTTGTGATCCCTCTCTCTGGTGGACTTTCCTGGCTTTGCCCAGAGCACCTCCCTGGCCTGGGGAGGTGAAGACCTGCTGAGGTCTTCCTTACATTTCTTCTCTCACCTCAGTAATTTTCTTGAGGAATTCTGGCACTTCATCATCCCTGCTTTCAAGGTTTCTCATATACAGATGCTCAGGCTCCTCATATATGGTTATCACTAGCAGCTTTTATCACTTTGGAATTTTGGAACAGTGTTTCCTTAAAACCTGGTCAATTCCTATTTTGAGAGCTGGAAAACAATAGGCTCACTCTTTTTAAAAATGTAATTTATTTTAAACATCAAGGTGTTGAGCCAGGTTCATTTTTAGTGATGATGGCTGTGCTGACCCCGTGGCTGCATCTGACCCAGTGCAGGGGACCACAGCTCTCCACCAGCATGTCTGGAGCACTCCTGGTGCTCCTGGAGCCCTTATTCCTAAACATATGGTGTGTGGGGCCATGGGTGATGTCCCACATCACCCAGTGCTGGCACAGGTGCCTGCAGGTTGTCTCTCCACACTGGCACAGCAGCAGCTTCTCTCTCCTTGTGGGAGAGGCTGCAGATCTGGGTGGCTATCCCTAAAATCCTGGAAACAGCAGCTTTGCAGCACTTCTGGTGCCCTGCACAACAGAGACCTATTCAAGGTTATGAGTGTTTATTTATGAAGAGTTTGGCATCATGTTTGTTTTTCTAACATTCAGTTTCCTGCTCACGTGAAGGCAGTGACATGAGACAGCTGTCCTGACTGGGGCAACACTGTGGTACCCTTGGCCAGGTGAGCTCCTCAAACCTGACCTTCCCTCCACAGTGAGTGCAGGATGGGGACAAGAAAAAAAAGAAAAGAAACATCAAAACAAGAGTGAGCAAACGTGCACTATGGTTTGAAAAGGGCACAATGAAAACCTACAGTAGGTTTTTTAATGCATTCTCTCCATTGTTGATTTTCTCCTCACACTAGTAAGGACTGGTTTCTTACCAATGCCTTTCTCCTCTCTCCCTTTTCCTACTCCCAGCTCAGCAGTCAAGTTGGAGGGGCCAATCCTCCCCAGGTTAAAGTTTAAGGGACATTTTTGTGGGGGACTTGCAGCTGTGTAAGAGGAAAACCCGTTTCTCCAGGATGCACAAAGGTGGAGGTGGGAAGGCACCTAGTGGCGCAGCTCTCCAAGCCCTGATTTCACTCAAGGTGCTACAGTAATGCCAAAGTCTTGTTATTGTATTTCATAATGAGTTTTATTTTGACTGCCCTAGGTGATATAGTCTTTAAACATTTTGATGTTTAAACATTTAAACTTCAGGAAAAGGAAATTAATTTGAGATTTTAAATAAACTTCATGGAGAACAACTTACTTGTAGCAAGGCAATCAAAAGGGGTCCTTGCTTCTGGGATGGAGATTTAGGCATTGATTTATTCATCTGATCTATTTCATTTGTCCTAAAAAAAAAGAAGGAAAAAGACAAGCAAAATTGTGTTTATAACAAAGAAGTTATCAGGGCCTTTCCAAGCATGCCTGTGCCATTACAGTGCCCTAATTCTCTTTATAGATTAACAAGCCTGAGCCATCGTTATCTTACTGAAAACATAAGTAGACACATGACAATATGTTGTATGATAGTCCCAGTACAGTGGTGGTTTCAGAATGATAAATATTATTAAATGCTTCGCTGGAGAAGTGCACCAAGTGTTTTTCCTGGGGCATTCTTGAAGGTTACCTTTGATCAGGCACAGCAGAGGTGAGGGTTTCCTGCGACTGCCAAGTTCCCTGGGCACTATTTACCTTCAGATGAGTCAGTGGGATGAGGGGTTGTCACAGGGCAGGGAAGGACAGATAAAACCGAGTGTTGCAGAGTCTCTGACTAAAAAGAAACTGGCAGGTGTTGGGTGCCTGACCGGAATTTTCAGGGCTCATTTGCAGGAGGTGTTGCCAGCAGTACTGGTATGAGCTCACAGGGCCAGGCTGCACCGAGCTGTCTTGGAAGGAGATGGCCCAAGGAGGGTGGTCTCAAGATGATGCTGAGCCCCTACACCCACACATCAGGTGATGTGGGCAGCTCAGAGGAGGACCACAGGACCTCCTGCCTTTTTTACAAAATAAAAGGCATGGGAAAAAGCCCAAATAGCACTCAGCCACTGCCCTCCAGGAAAAGAGAGGAGACGGGCTCATTGCACTGGAGACGTGGCTCAGCCATTAGTCAGCCCCACCACAGGATGCTGTGGGATGTGGGCTCTCCTGCCATGCCGAACCCCCTGTAACACCTCCAGGGAGGCAGCCAGCAGGCACCAGCTGGGGCTGCCAGTCCTTGCTGTGGGGACCAGGTCCTCACCCTGCTGGGACAGTCAGGGACACGCTTGGTGTTCCCAGTGGAGCATGTCTTTTTTGGCTGGACAAAGGACACAAAACATGGCACTTGGCTGCAATGGGTAGCAATTTCCAAAGCAGAGGGTGTAGTAAACACTTCTTATTGGTGGTTGTAACAGTCTCCTATTTAATTCCCTAGTCATACAGTTGTCTCAAGAATAAAACACAATAAATTATTTTATATAAAAATGCAGTGTTTAGTGTCTTCAACACACTTTCTGTTGACTTCCTTGTGATACAGGACAGAATAGAACTATTCCAGTTGAAAGAACCTACAAAGAAGATCTAGTCCAACAGCCTGACCACTTCAGGATGACCAAAATTCAAAGCAGATTGTTAAGGGCATTGTCCAAATGCCTCTTAAACACTGACAGTCTTGAGCCATTGACCACCTCTCTAGGAAGCTAGTTCCAGTGTTTGAGCACACTCCTGCCAAAGAGATTCCTAATGTCCAGTATAAACCTCCCCTGATGAACCAGCATTGAACCATTCCCACATATCCTATCACTGGATCCCAGGGAGAAGAGATCACCACCTCCCTCTCCAATTCCCCTCCCCAGGAAGCTGTAGAGAGCAACGAGATTGTCCCTCAGCCTCCTGTTATCCAAACAGTGAACAGAACTGGCCCTAGAACTGAGCCCTGAGGAGCACCACTGGTGACCAGCTAGATGTAGCCCCGTTCACTACAACGCTCTGAGCCCTGCCCTTCAGCCAGCTTTTCACCCAGCCCACTGTAATCCCACTCATCCCACAGTTGGACACGAGCATTATTAGTTCACTGCTACACCTTTAATGGAAACTACTCAAAAAACTTACCGTGATCAGGTGCAACTCATGTACTATTTATGCACATTTTCACTCAGATACTAACTGTATTTGCTGTGAATGAAGTTAAATCCCTCTATATGTCTGTGGGAAAAGTCCTTTAACTATGGCTTTAACGGAGCAGAAGAAGAGGAACTCACATATGTGCGCTCACTCACACGTGATGTGAGTCACACATAACTCTGAGACTATGTGATTAAATAAACTACTCTGAAAAAAAGGGGATTTAGTTAATGGTGTAATCTCTGCTGGATGCCCATGGAGGTTGTTCTCAGGTGTCACAGGGAAGGCTGATTTGAAGTCAGGCCTGGACATCCTGGATGTACTTGCCTGGCCTGGGGTGATGGCTGAGTTTGCAGTGTTTTGGTAAAAGAGACTCTCTGGAAAAAAATTTGGTGTTTCATGCCAGCTGCATTGCAGAAAGCTGTTTCTGGGAAGACTTGCTGCTTCACTGCAGGGTGCTGTAAAACTCAGTGTATGTTTTACCCAGTGTGCCGGGACGCAGCCAGTGGGACAGGCAGCCAAGTGTGCTGCTGTCCACGGCGCCATAACGCACCCCTGACCTTCACGTTCCAGTCCGAAAGCCTCATCAGACAAGGCACTTCCCTGTCTGAAGGAGAAGTTTGAGCTTCCTTTCCCTGTCATGCAGAGCAGCTGCTGAGGGGGCCCAGCAGCTGAGCAGACCCATTGCCAGCCCTGCTCTGCCCCTGGCATGCCCAAAAGCCTGGGGAAGGACAAACCCACGCCTGCCCCCACGTCTACCTTGGTGTTTACCTCAGCGGGTTTCTCCTCCATCATGCTCCCACCATGGGCCACATTGAGCCCACAGCTGTGGCTCTGGCTGTTGTGTCCCAGCAGGCACTAAATCCTGACTGCCCCAGCTCAGCCCCTCTGCAGAGAAGCAGCCTTGGACAAACCCAGGCTCTTCTCAAACACTGTTTGCCATGTCATGGGACTGCAGGGGCTCAGCCTTCCTGGAAAAGGGTGCAGTCTTGACATTGGCTGGCATGGTGTGTGCCTGTGTGTGTGTTGGCAGGTGCTGAGCCTGCAGGTGTCCCCCACGCTGCAGCCAGGCAGGTTTTGCTGGCTGTAGTCTCACTAGAAACAACACTATGAGGATTTGACACTTGGAGCTGTCTGTGGTTGCTTCCCCAGGCATCTGTCTCTCCTGTGGAGTACTCGGTGCGACCTTCAGTGCAGAGCAAGGGCTTGGGCACCAAGGGGTTGAGAGCTTCCAGTGGCTCAGGGACAACTCCATGCTCCTCTGTTCTGTGCCAGCTCCCACAGAAACTCCTCTGAAACATCCTGCAGCACCTGTGATGAGCTTGGTGCTCTTTAGAGCTGTGTAAAGTAAGGCCACCATGGTTAAACCTGGAGAAGATAATGAAGGAGAAGGACCAGCTGCAAGTGCCACTGTCCCCATGGTGCTGGGGCTTTGCATGTGTAGGACAGCCCAGTCAGCTGAGGGGCTGTGTCTGCACTCTGGCAAGGGGTGAAAGCTGGCCCAGCACAGCCCACAGCATGCTGGTGCTTCTAAACCTTTTATTGCAAGCTGCACATGCCTGAGGTACATTTATATTTTATTTATACTCTTTACTTCTGTAAACAGGAGGACCTGATGCTTTATAACCTAAATGAAAGGACCGTCACTGCTTGGATCCAAAAGGCTCAACAGTTTCTTTAAGAACAAACAGGAGATAATGTCACATCCTCCTCTACACCTCTACTTGCTTTTAGACCTGTGTAAAAGGACCTTGCACTTTTGCAGTCCTGTGTTTATTGCCGAAAATACCCCAGCTGAGAAACCAGATGTAAGCCTGTGTAAGGGAAGCCCCAGCTGCCCAAACTGCTGGAGAGGCACATGGCTAGAACCAAATCCAGGAGTGAAGCAGGGATGTCTGACCATGTTGAGCTGTGGGAGTGAAAAGTCCTTTGGCTTTTAACAGTGGAAAATAACTTCCTGATACCAAGCCCAAATGGCAAGTAAAGGAGCTCTGGGGTTCTGAGTCCCTGCAGGACTTCTGTAATCAAATTTCAAATTGTGGTGATGGCAAACCCAGCATGCAAATACAGAATAATTTTATTACTTTGTGCTGAGAAGGGAATCAACTCATGCCTATAAATCCTGAGTATTTGCTTACGTAATTTATTTTTGTTTTCCTTTGGGATTCTTTAGCCTTGTCCTGACTTCACTGTCATTTGGACCAGCTGTACTTTGTAATGCAGTGGACTTTGGTTTATCACCCTGTTTTACAGTCTGGCAGCTTTACAGCTTTCAGAGAGATGTAGTTACATAAAATGGGTGTGCTTTCTTGCCCAGCTAAAGAATAGCCACTATTCCTCAAAATTTCAGCTGGTTTTGTTTAAAACTGGATTAATAAGGTGTTATTTCTTTGATCCTAGCACTCGTTGCTGCCTCCATCTGCCAGTTTTGCCTGTTGCTCTTCAGCAACAAATAATTTCTGCTCCTACACCACCAAATCCAAAATTAGTACTTGCTAATCCATTAAGTTATGGCTAATGACATCAATGGGAGGAAAAATAATCCAGAAATTATTAATGTATCCCAAGAATTTGCCTGTCAGATTTCTGATTTTGTGAAATAAGTCTTACAGTTTGTTCTGATTACATTATCTGGAAAGAAAAAAGCCTCAACCGTTTCCCTTGATGCTGCTTCCTCTGTTGGGTGTGTGACTTCCTGTGGCAGGCTGTGGTCAGCCTCTGCACCTGGCCTCCTTCAGTGTTGCAGATCTCTTCTCCTGCCTCCTTTTAATTTACATTTTCTGCCCCAGTGGCAAAGCTACACCTCTGTATGGATGTTTTGACTTCTAGGAGTGATGAATGCAGAGTTTGATCCATCTCTCTATGTTAACTCTGAAAAAGACCCATGTACCTTCAACTGTAGCTAAAACACACTGAGGCTGTGGTTGGAAATGTTCTACATTTGTGCTAGGCCGTGGCAGGAAGTTGGCTGGGGGAGAAACACAAATCCTATCATGTGAACTGATTGCAAAAGGCATGAGACTACAGACCAAAACTACGAGTTTTGTTTCCTCCTGCACAAGGTGTGTGGTGTTTGTGTGTTGGTGACTCAAGTGGGCCACATTTGGAAGTTCAGGAAGATCACAAAGAGCTCAGACTAGAGTTCACTCATCATGACAGCAATAAAGAAAGTCTGTTCAGAGATACCACCACAGTGGCATCTGGGTGTCCAATTATAGTAACCAGCTTTCCAAAGTCTCACCCTGTAGTTTTATCAGTGTATTTTGAAAATAACACTGCAATATTCAGTTACTTGGAAACACTGATGGCTTTCATGTGGAAAGCTACCGTCTCACTCACATTTTTTTCTGTGTGGATGAAAGTTTCTAGGAAGAATTCCAGGGATTCATGTCTCATCCCTGCACAGTGGATTCCTGGGAGGTGATTCTGAAGATGTAGACCCACCTCATCATACTGTACAGCAAACTTTCAGGAGAGGATGGGTGCCTGGTTTTGCCTTATCAAAGCATGTTATTTTTAGTCTGTTTTAGTGGCAAAGGGAAATAGTTCAAGAAAAGGAAGGTTCCTTTTTCCTTTGAGTGGATGTGGCCATCTGACACCTGCTATATCAACAATCAAAACACACAAAGTTTGAAACAAAATAAACAGAACTATTTACCTGAGAGCAGTTTCTTACCGGGGTGTTTGTTTTCCATCCTCACAAGCTAATTATCCCTTGGGGCTTTTTGTCTCTTGCTTTGGCCTGGAGTAAATCTGTGAAATGAAACCGAAACTGGTTTGAAGATGGCATTTCTTCTCGCTCACTCACTATTTTCAATTGAGGTCTGTACCTGTGCTATATTCTGTTATCAAACACAGAGTTTCTAATCACAGAAAAAGTCAGAGCTCAGCAGGGCAAGGCCTGAGGGTCGGGAGAGATGCATCTCCCACTGCTGCACTGGTGTTGGGCTGTGCTCCCACCCCAGAGCCCCCATCCACTGTCCTCAGCCTCACACCCTCTCCTCCACAAGCTCCCTGTGGGGACAAGTCTGAGCTCCTGATGGGTTCTGAAGACCCCCATCAAGGTTGTATTTACCAAAAAATGTCTGGACAGCAAAAAAGTTAGCCAAGTCTTGGTGAGAAAAAGAGTCCTGGGAGGGAATCTCACCTGGATGGTGAAGTTCGAGCCTGCTTTGAGTTTGCAGCAGGATTAAACATTAGCAGCAGGCTAATGCTTGCTGCTTGGTTTCAGACAGCAGCTGAGGCCTTCCTTTAAATTGCAGCCACTTCTCAGACACCCGACGTTAAAAAAAAAAATAAAAAAATTAAGCAATCCTCAGAAAGCAAGCAAAACAACCGATCACCGCCGAGTCCGTTGCGTGAGGTGAATTATTTATTTAAACCCGCAGGTTTGGTCCCTCGGCGCTGCCATCCGCCAGTCCGTGTGAGGGCCCGCAGCTCAGCTTCCGCTCCCCGAGGGACGCGGAGGGACAGCCCAGGGAAGCGAGCGCTGTGGGAAGGAAGCTTGAGCAAGCCGAAGGAAACAAAGCTTCTGGTCAACTCAAAGTAAAGGAGGCACGACACACACCCTTGGGCTGGCTTCCAGCCCGAGGCAGCGCTGTCTGGCGGGGAATTAGGCCGAGCTTTCCCGAGTCCCGCTCCGTAGGGAGCTGGTGTCTGCCCTGAGCTGACACCTCCGCTCCCCCGGGCCAGGCTCCAGGACGGCGACTCTTCCAAGACAAAACACCCTGCAGGAATGCAGTAAAGCCCCCATATGCTTGTTCAGAGGAAAAGTTTGGATTGACTTTTTGAATTACATCGACGGCGAAGGCTCATTACAAGAAGAGGGGAGGGGGAAGGGTTGTTTTTCTCACATATATTTTGTTTTAGCTTATGTAGACAAAAAAGCCTCCTTCCACGTCGTCGCTATGGCTACGGCTCGGATCATTGTGTAGGAGCCTGTGAACAGGAAAAGGCCAAGCGGAGAGGGGGCGGTGAGCCCGGCGCTCCCTCTGCGCGGTCCTGACGCATCCTCCGGCCCCAAGTCTGTCCAAGGCCATCCTTCTGTCCCCACCCGATGGGAATGTGGAAACTCTGCCATTGCGAAATGTTCCGCCGGCCGGTTCAGCGTGAGGAGAACTTCCCGGGGCATGAGTTTGAGAGGGAGAGCGAGGAGGAGCCTTGCACCTGGGCTCCCTGGAGATGTTACCAGCGCTGCTAACACTCGCTCCCTAACTCTTCCCCGGAGGCAGGCTCGCTGCAGCAGAGGAACAGCGCAACGCTGGCTGACCTGCAGGCCACACGCCAGCCCTGTGCCTCTGCTGCCATGGGCTCCCACTGGTGGGACACCAGCGACCAGCTCAAAGCCAGCTGAATTGCTCAGCCCCCATCATAGGCTAGCACTCCGCTTGGTGTGATTGTGGTCCTGCAACCGAGGAAAGTCACACCAGGTGAGGTTTCTCCAGCACCTAAAGCCACAGAAAACACTCTGCTGTGTCTCAGTTGTAGTTCCCAGAGGCACTTTGGTCCTCCCGTAGCTTGAGGAAAAGTTATTGAGGGAATTTAAAATTGGTCTTTTCTTGACCCATGGCATTACCACATCACTGTTGGAGACTCTTACCAAAACTGTCAGAATACTTCTGCTGGTTTTAAAAACCCTGCCTCTTAGTAGGATCTCAGCAAAAGTCATATCTGAAAGGTTGGTCCTTGTATTTCTTTTCACGTATGAATGTTTAAAATTATCCCCACTGGCTAGAAAAGGTCTTCTCGTTTAGCACTGCCTCAGTTGTTTTCTGTGACTGCCTGAGAATCCATTCCATCAGAATTCATTTAGAAAATGCAATGGTAAGCCACATTGGCAGAAGACGAACAAGATATGATAAACAATTTTAAATTGATTGAAATTTTGACTAAGCTGCTTACTTTTCTAATTATGATGCCTAATTAGTTAGCTTGTTCCATTCAGTCATGCAGCTTTGATAGCTTTATTGTGCTCCAGGAGTCTGGGGCCTGAGATTTAAGCAGGCCTGCCCTAGATAGCCAATGAACTGTTAATTTCAAAATAAAACCACTCTTAAACTACTCTACTAGTAATCACCTTCTGGTCTGATAAATGGAGCCAGAAGCACAAGCTTAAAATAACTTCAAAACAGATTGCACTAGGACTGAGATGCAGTAGGTATGAGATGCAGGAGATGAGATGAGGAGGTTAATGTAGCTCACAGAGTAACCAGTGAAGTTACTACATCTTCACCAAGGAGAAGATACAACATCCTGATCCTCAGTGAGAACTGCCAGAGACCATCTCCTCTTTCTCATTCTGCCTCCATCACCAGCTCTTGGGCTGGTTCCTTGGGTAAGCTTGTTCTCACTTCCTTTGGCCTACTGAATTCCAGGAGAGAACAGGCTCAGCAAGGGTAGGGAGGTTTGTAGCCTGGCATTTAATCTTCAGCCAAGTGAGAAACACAGATTTCCACTCCCCTTGGGTGGAGAGGGATTGAGCCTCAGGCTGCTGTGTGTGCTATGAATGCTGCCACAGCAGCTGCAGTGCTGCACAGACAGGAGCAGTCCTGGAAAGGGATGTTCCTTGTGCAGAAGCTGACCTGCTCAATCGAGGTAATTTTTGTGACAGATTCCATTCTCAGTCCAGCTGGAGTTAGTCCAGATGAGCACTGGAACGATATCACAGAACCATAGAATGGTTTGGGTTGGAAGGGACCTCACTTCTCCTTCCAAGCTCCTCCATGGTCAGGGATGTCACCCACTAGACCAGGTTGCTCAAATCCAGCCTGGCCTTGAATGCTTCCAGGGATGAGACATCCATGACTCTGGGCAACCCATTCCAGTGCCTCACCGCTCTCACAGTAAAAATCTCTTCTTACTAGCTAGTCTATACCTGCCCTCCTACAGCTTAAAGCCCTCTTGCCACTGTGAAAAGTCCCTCTCCAGCTTTCTGTAGCCCCTTTAGGTACTGGAAAGCTGCTAGGTCTCCCTGGAGCATTCTCTTCTCCAGGCTGAGCAGCTCCAACTCTTTTACTCTGTGTTTATGGGAGAGGTGCTCCAGCTCTTTGATCATCTTCATGGCCTCCTCTGGACTTGCTCCAACACATCCACATCCTTCTGATGTTAGGGACCCCAGGGCTGGATGCAGCACTCTGGGCAGGTCTCACCAGAGTGGAGCAGAGGAGCAGAGTCCCCTCCCTTGACTGGATGTCCACAGGGCTTTGGATGCAGCCCAGGACATGGTTGGTTTTCTGGGCTGTGAGCGTGCATTGCCAAGACAAAGTTGAGGTTCTTGTCCACCAATGCCCCCAAGGAAGAGCTACCTTCTGCTCTCTTCCAAGAGCTCTTGTGTTTTTTATTAGTGTTCTCACTCTTGAAGCAAAAGCTGACAGCCAAACCTCACACCTGGGCAGAGCTGGCACACTGATGACTACACATCAGCTAAAACCAAAAACAAAAGAGAAAATAAGAACAGTTTCATGTACAGCTCTCTGTTGGTCCTGGGCAGGGTGATACCTTATTCTTACAATTAGTTCAGAATTTCCCGTGGCTGGAGCAGTCACTGCCCACCACTCTCTAGGATGAGGAAACATCTTCCGTGTGACACATGATTTATCCAGTGACAAAGAGGTTTAAAACCTTGTTTTATTTAAACCAGTTTATGTTACAAGGCAGCTATGTCTCTTCCCTCCTTTGAAGTGAAAGCAATGCTGGCCAAAGAAAGCCTTTTATTGCAGGGTTATCAGAGAGCAAGAGGAGAGCAGCACAAAGTTTGCATGCACCCACTCTCACCATCAAGTTATGAGAAGTACAAACACAGTACTGCAAAGTTGTTTATTTGTTTCAAAGACAAGAAGAAGCCATGAGCAGCATTTCCACCTGCTACTGTGCAAAGGCTAAAAATCAGAGGACTGGTTTCCTACTGCTTAACACAGCACTTAAGCTCAGCACAGCCACTGAGGTTCAGCAGAAATGCTGAACCTGATCTGAAACCATGATCAGAAACACATGCCACCTGCAGCATTTGAGTTCAGTAGTTTAGAATCACATAATGAAGATTTTTGTGTGGTTCATAAATATACTTTCATTTCATGTGACTATTCAGAACCAGTTTTTTGTTACTTAGGCCTTGAAACCACACCAGGCTGCATCTTTCTCTTTGAGGCTATGCCCTTCCAGCTGAGGTGTCCTGCAGGTAAGTGGAAGGCCCAAGTTCCAGACTTTCTGGAGCAGCTGTCCAGAAAGCAGCAACCTAATTTAGGGACTCCAACTGTATCTAAAAATATAGGTCACAAGGCAGAAACCCTGCACCACCAGGGGTTGATCTCAAACCCTTTCCAACACTCATATGCCCAGAACCCTGCCACCAGGGCCCACAGGCACACAAGTGCACTTTTATCCCACTTGGGGCCATGGTAAGTCATTTCACTTGTGAGAAGGTTGATGTCAATCCAGTCTTTTATTAAGCTGCATGTTATTTGATGGAAAACTTTGTGAGAATTGAAGTCAAAACTACTGCCATGAACTGAAAACACTATTTTATTTTTATAAAAGGCAATAATTAAAACAAACCCTACCAGTGTGTACACTGTACACATTTGAACAACACTTACAAGAATGAAGTCTCCATATACAGGGATTACAAGCCCACACTGGTAAAGGATGCACACAAGCACATACTGAACTTCACAGATACCTCAGCTCCAGATCACAGTACCATTACTCTATGACCACACCTGCACTGTCATTATTAGCATCCACACTACTTTATTCCACTACAAACTGTACATACACAGAAAGCAAGAAGATGTTTATTCAGAGAACACATATATTTGCAGAAAACATTTATTTGCTGGAATAATCTCTCACTCTTCTGCTGCCATCTTCAAGAGATACTTCTTGTCAATCTTGAAGAGCCTCCAGCCCTCCTCGGTGGACAGATCCGAGGCGCCCCTTCTCTTGTAGAACCTGATGGAGGGCTCATTCCACTCCGCAACGAGGAAGTGCATGCTGCTGCAGCGGCACTTCACAGCCACCTGCAAAGCCAACAGCACACGGTCACAGCACCTGGGGACAGCCCCAGTGACAACTGGCCAGATTACTCAGCAACTGTGTACCGCCACAAGTCACAGTTCATTCCAGCAGCCAGTGCAGCTGGAATTTCTCACAGTTTACCAGACTCTAGGCAATGTTTTAAGCTGTCTAGAGTCCTGCCACCTCCTTTAATTCTTGTTTAGACTTAGCACTTAGACATACCTGACTCAAGTTCTTCAGAATTTCTGACCCAATACCAAGTCCTAAAAAAAGCAAAAACCAAGAAACTTAAGTTTTAAATCTACAGAAACCCTATGGGCAGCAACTCATCTAATTCTCCAATAGGTACCTCTGTACTCAGCCATCACATAAAAATCTTCAAGGTACAGCAGTTTCCCAATCCATGGATCATAAGTGAAGTAATACATGGCAAAGCCCACAACGCATGTTTCTGAAACAAAGGGTGTAACTTCAGCTAGTCAGAATTTACAAGGTAAAAATATTAAGTTTTACATGCATGTTTAAACATACAGATTCTCTGGGACATGCAGACATTTGATACTAGGTTACAATTAAAAATAAAGTTTGCAAATAAGCACACAACTGAAAACACAAATTCTGACAAATTTGTACTAGCCTAATTTAAAAAAAAAAAATTGCTCTGTCCATATCCAGAAATCCTCAAAAGCACTATCATAGTAAGTGCTAACATGGCCTTTTTCTACAGAATAATGCACATCCTACTAATTAATTTCCAGTCTGGATGACAAGGAAGTACTTTGCACAGTAGCTCACAACCTAGATGACTGCCCCAGCTCTGCTTCCTTAGTAATGGTCTGTCAAACCCTGGAAAATGCCATTTTTTCCATGTATATGGAAACTATATATGCCTCAGTAACTACTATGCCAGAAGGCCTATTTACAGGCCACCTTTAAAGCAGCATTTCAAGCATTTCCACTTATGCTTCTACTGAGCATCACACTGTTTTCTTTACCTTCAGCACCAGGAAGTCAAGATAAATAAAGCTGCAGCTTCAATTATAACTCTGTGGCTCAAGAGAGAAGAGAAACCAAGTCTTCCAACAACAGCCCACTCAAACATAAATCCTGAGTATTTTAACTACATCTGCTGTAACACTCTGCACATACTGTAAGAGAAGCGTGCAAACAGGTTTCTGTCATCTACTGTGTCTTTGGTAAAGGTTTGGGAATAGCACTTGTCCCTGTAGACCTTACCTCATATTATGATCATCTACTTTATTGTGTAACGGATCTTTTAGTTACCTCCCCGCCCATCCATGTACACAGAAGGGCCATGTACATGGCGAAGCTAGAGACTGTAACCTGAAGATTGGGGACAAATTAAAGAAAAAAATGTGATTCAACAGAATTACATAAAGGTAAGTCAGGGTCAAACAAGAAAAGCCATTTAATAATTGGAGTCAAGCACATTATGTTACACCTGATCTCCCATGCTTCCAGGATTAGCAACCACTTCAGCAGAGTATCACTACACATTACCGAATTTTACCAGTTAACCTAGTCCTCCTACCCCAGTCCACTGGTGGAACCTCATCTACAATTGCTAATATTAAGCAAATGATGCTTCTGTGTATCTAGTATCCAAAAATAAGTATCAGGAATTCTCACCTTCAGACGACCACTGGTCTTTTGGCACTTCTGCAACCAGACAGTGGTAGAAAGGGTGCTCGCCAAAACCATCCTCAAGCAGCTCTAGAAAAGCAGAATACACACACACACCCCCCTGAGTCACAGATGCTGTCACTCGGCCACCAACCGGGTGAGCTCTTGCAGCCTCCGTACCTTTCTCAGTTAGCACCACTTGGTCCTCCATGGCCTCATATTTCGCCAGCTCCTGGAAGAGAAAGAGGTTTTGAGCGGCCTCTCCCCGCCCCCCGCTCTCTTGCGCAACAGCTTGTTTTGCTCCGGCACCGGGCAGTGCTGCCCCCCCGCCCCGCAGCCCGCCCGCACCTTGATCAGTCGCAGCAGGTCGGGACAGTCCTCGGGACGCGCGGCGCGGATGCTGAACGAGGCCATTTTCGGCGACGCTTCCCCCTGCGGCCCCCTCGGCTGACAAGTCCCCGGTGTGTGAACAGGAGGAGCAGCTGCTTCTTCATTCGTGTCCCGGGCGCGGCGGCCACCTGCGGTCAGTCAGGCTGCGAGCATGTCCCGGCGACGTTCGGCTGCTGGCGTTATCGGCTCCCTACCGCTGGTTCCCCGGCTCGGAGAATACAAACCACCGGCCTCGGCCGCCTTATTTAAAGACACCCTCGCCCCGCCTTCCCCGCCCACCAGCCAATAGAAGCGCCCGCGGTGCTCGCCCTCCGCCAATGGCCGCGCCCCTCCCCGGAATGCTGCCCTGGCTTGCCAGCAACAGCTGCGGCCGTCTCGTGACTCACCCTCCCCCGCTCCGCGCGCGGCGCCCCCTGGCAGGGCTGGGTGGCGCTGCAGGGCGAGACCCCGGCGGCTCTCCCTGGGAGGCGGGACCGGCCCTCAGGGACCCTCGGCGCCGCCGGCCCTGCTTCTCCCGGCACCGGCTCTCGCGGGACCCCGAAAACCGAGCTCGACAATGCCCTCAGCTCGGGGCCCTCCCTGCGCGGGCGCCGTGTTAGGGGCCGTGGCGCCGCCCTGGCCGCAGAGCGCGGGGCGGCGTTGGGAGCCATTCGTGCAGCTGTGGGGAGAGAGAGAAGAAATGCGTCAGTGTTTGCGAGAAACGCGGAGCAGTGATCCGTATCCAACCCCGGGCGCGGGGGAGCGTGTCTAGCACCAAGGTACGCCCCCGGGCAGGAGCGTCCTTGCGGAGAAAGGTTCAAAGCACTGAAGTTTAACCTTGGGGTCGGGACGTTTCCCAGGCTGGCACACGCACCGTAACCCGCCTGACTGGAGGGGAAGGGGTTGTGCTGGGAGAAGCACGAAGGAGTGCGTTTAAAGCAGGGGGATCTGCTAGTAGTCTGCTGTAAGGGAGGCTCTGACGCCATCCCGATGCGGACGTATGGATGTCACTGAGGAGAGAGGTGGGTGTGATGAGGAAAATTCCGTCTGGGTAGACTCAACAACGTGACTTTGGACTATGAAACAATGGAGGAATTATCCTCGGCCCTGTGCTTCCTCTGGATATTACCTAGAGATTCTGCTGTATGCTGAGGAATGAGCTAGATCATGAGGTAGATGACCGTGTGGTCCATGGACCTACCAGCTTGGCCACCCAGAGAAGTGCAGCTCTTTGCCCTATGTGTCGTTTTCTTTTCACCCTCTTCTATTAGCTGTGCCACTATCGTGTACATTCTTAGATATTGTAAAGGAACCTTTATCTTACTTTTAGCTTAATTTGACTTGTTTTAAGAGTCATGCAGCAGACTCTCACAAGGCACTCCCATTTTTTAATGTACCAAACAAGCTACAAGGTTGGCTTCACTTAGACAGAGGGACCAGCACGGAACATGATACTGGAAGAGGATTGTATAAAGAAGTGTGTATAAAGTGTGTGTTTGGGTGGCTGGTGTTAGCACACAGTGGAAAGTGCCTGAAGGCCTGGGACAGTAATTTAGGATTTATGCAAACACCCTAACTGGCTCACTTTACACTTTACTGGAGCAAGAATAGAGATGCCCAAAGAACAGAAGCATTTCCAGAAGCATTTCAGAAGCAACCACCAGTGGTTAGTAGTAAAAAAGTTAAAATTTAATTCATGGGTTGTGAGTCTGGAAATCCCTCAGGACAGGGCATTTAGCAGGGAGACTGAATCTGAATAAACTACCAAAGAACAGACTCGGCCTAACAACATACCTTTAATGAATACAGATATTTTCATTCCCTGGAAATGATTAGACTGGGATCAGAAATACTGTCTCTGTGAAAGACAACAGCCTTTGTGTTGTCTCTGCTCTCTTTGTTTTGCATTTACAATGAGGAAGTCACACTATCAGGAAACCTACTGCTGTGTAAGAACACAAAGTGCCTGTTTCTTTCTTCTCAAGTCAGAAAAGTCACATGATTTAGAAGTTGAAGTCTCAGCAAAAAAAGACCCAAACATTTTCTCCCTTGACTGTTTTTGAAAGACCTGCATTAATTTGCTCTGAAATATGCTGATATTGTGTTGCCTGAGATAATACAGTTCATTTGATTTAGCTTTCAAATTCACAAGGCAGAGGGGAAAAATATTAAAAAAAATTCATGATGTGTCAAAAAAAGTTTCATGAAACAATATGAAATGCAGAGAATTTAGTGAAAAAAAGGAAAATTAAAAATAGCTAATTAGGAGATCGAGATCTCAGAGATTACAGTACAATTACTTAGTTATGTATTATTAGGGGTATTTTTCGAGAATAAGTGAGTTTAATAAGAATGATAAAAATATTTTACAGAAAGGTTCCAAGAGAACTCAGTTTGTGAATTAATCAGACTTATTTGGCATGCGTTTTACTGCTTCTTCCTTTTGTCTCTGGCCAGTTTGTCTTTGAGCAGGTTTCATGTCATCTTGACATAGCTGAGGCCAATGATGAAATCTTTAATGACCTGCACAGGGCTTGGATTTTATCCTTCAGTGGTCACAGCCTGTTGATCTACCCTTCTCTCCAAGGAATGAGTAGTGGCAAATCTCCTGAAAAGGATCAACATTTTCTTAAATTGTGCAAATATGTGTGCTGGCAGGTGGCTAGCAAATGTGTTTAAGGCAAACCAATGTTGAAATAATCTGTTATAATGAAATATGCACTGAAGTCTGGATTAGCTCACTTCTGTACCAGCCAGCAGTTTCTTTCATGTGGAGCCTGCTGATTTTGAATCCATCTGCATTTCCAAGAGGGTTGGACTTTGGTGTCTGAGAAGGTAAAATTGTTAGAATTATCTAAAATGTGCGTAATTCCTATTATTCTTACTGTATCTTCTCCCTAAATATTACTCATAAGAGAAACAGAAAAATTTGTGCAAAATAGGAAGCAGCACTTTCTTTTTTAGCATGCAACAGGAACTCTTATAAACAGCTGTTAATAAAAGCACATGGAGCATTACGTAGTGACTGAGGCAAGTTTTCCCCACGTCCTGCCCAGAGATGGAGGTCCTTTCTAGTCTGAAGATACAGGAAATAGCCAAGCCAGTTCCCCCAGATCCTTTCATGGCGATGCAACTGAACAATTTATTCAGAGAGTTATGGGACCCCATCTGCACTTGTATCAAAAGCATGTTTTTATTTGCATTTAAATTTTCTAATGTTCTCTTTCCTTGGAGGATGGACAGAAAGGCTCAAAGTGGGCAACTTTCTTTCTTTACTGTTCAACCAATCTAACTCTCTTCCCCTGTTTTAATTTTTTATTTCCTCCTTCACTAGGAAGATTCCTTGCATTCCTGTATGAATGCCTCTCTCATGCCTCAGAGGTTCTCTGTTTGTAATAAATAAGAAGAGAAGGAGAAAAACGCCTTATTCCACATTAAAACATAGCGAGTTAATGATTTTTGATTGTGCTAATAAATATTTCCAAGTATTTAAATCCAAGTTGTATGTCCTGTCAAATCTTTGGAGTAAAATACAGCAAATGCAATTAACATTCAGTATTGACCTGTGATTTTTCATGATTTTGGACATTTGGGATTCTTTTATCATTTTCAACTGAACATTTTCTTCCTAATCCTTAGACCTTGCATTGATATTTATGAGTTTACAGTTGCTCCTGATGTTTTATTCAAGCCACTTAAAATTATAGTTTATCAGCACTAGGCTGTACATAGAGAAAATATTAATCTCTGTCAGAATAGTACAAATAATAAATACTGCATGAGCGATGCACAGAATTCAGGGCAAATGCAAAATTAACAGTTTCAGGTGACAAAGCTACATGAATTTCCATATGCTAGCAATAAAAGGACCATAATTTTTCTTTATTATCTTTGAAAACCTATTTTAGATCATTAGAACCCTATTCCTGTGGCCTAATACATCTTATCTGCTATTTGTAATTATGCAGTTTAATGAATTTGGGATTTAGACATAACTAATTATCTGCCTGAATCAAAAAATCATCTATATCATGTGTGCAAATGATTTGAGGTATAAAAGTTATAGAAATAAATGTTGGGAAAGAATCCAGCCAGGCCTCGGTTTTGGATACAGTAGAAGTATTGTATCTGGATACAGTAGAATTCCCTTTGGCTCTGATCCTGCAGTGTACTTAAATCAGGGGGAAATATCTCAGGCTTTAAAAAGAAACCTATGAAATCTAAATTTTTCCTTATAACTAAGGGGGGTTTGCACAATGAGTAGGTGTTTTTATTATATATTACAGTCACAGTTTTATCTTCGGCACAGCCTTCTGCACTTCCTGGAGGTGATTCTTTTCATGGCAACTTGATTTTTGAACTTTCAGCACGCATGCATAGGAGGTTTCCACATTTTTTTCCCACGACCAGATGAGCGAGAAGCTTTGCAATAGCGCCCTCAGCTTTTTCACAGAATCACAGAATGGTTTCATTTGGAAGGGACTTTAAAGACCGTCTAGTTTTCAGGTGTTACCCTTACCTGTAATGAATACTCTGGTTAATGTACTTTGTGTTTGCCAGAACGTGTTTTCTCATATCCTCATCCAATCTCGCTGGTGTTTTGCTAAGTCTTCAGCAAGGTGTGCTTAGCAACTTCATTGCTAACGTGTCCCTCCTGTATACACTATTTTGCTGGCAAGCTGAAATGGCCAATGAGAACCACAAACATTGTGGCTGGTGTGGAAGCCACGGGCTGCACCTGGACACGTGTATATATCGCAGCTCCCGGGAGGTGAAGACACGATTACGGCAAGTGCTCTGGTCCTTACGGGCTTTGTGGCATCTTGGCCCAGAGCCAGGGCTGCCCCTCTGCCGCACAACCCAGTGCACGCCCCATCTCGTCACTGCTCTAAGTTTATTCAGCTCCCAGGAGCAAAAAAATATTCTGATTAATTGAACTTGTTGATTATTGGCCTGTGCAAAGCACACAGCTTATTTAACATAGCTGTATTTTCACAGAATTAATTAGGTTGGAAAAGACCCGAGGTTATCGGGTCCGACCTGTGACCGAACAGGAACGTGTCAACCAGACCACGGCACTGAGTGCCGCGCCCAGTTTTTCTTTAATCACTTGTGGGGACGGTGACTCCAGCAACCTCCCTGGGCAGTCCATTCCAATGTCTAAACACTTTCTGTGAGGGAATTGGTCTACCGAATGTCCAACCTAACTTTCCCCTGGCGCAGCGTAAGACTGTGTCCTCTCGTCCTGTGGCTGGTTGCCTGGGAGAAGAGGCTGACCCCCTCCTTTCAAGGAATTGCACAGAGTGATAACGTCACTCTTCAAAATTTTAAACGTCTTCTCCTCAGAACATTCCGAGGCTCTCAGTCACCTTCCCTAGCAGTGCCACCAAGTGACGGGCCGGGGCAGGAGGCCGTGTTCCCCACGGCCGTGTGACGGCTTGCGGCACGCCTCAAGCTCCGGGCACAGGGCCCAGATGAGCGCCGCCAGCCCGCCTTCCTCACTGCACAGTGAAAAAACGGAGCATTAAAAAGAAAAAATAACGATGTTTATTAAAAGCAAGTCCCGGTAGGGCCCGCCCGCTCTGCCGGGCCCGCCCGACGACTAACGGTGTCCTGCCCCAACCTCCGCCCCGGGGAGCGGCCGCGCTGCCACGGGGACACGGGGCAGGCCCGGGTCGGGCGGTGCCGCCCGGGGATCCCGGTGGGCAGGGCGAGGGCTCCCAGCTGCGGGCGGCCTGGAGCCTTTTCTGTGCGCGGCGAGCCGCGAGTCACTGGTGCTGGAGGACCGTGTGGCTGGGGCAGGCGTGGCCCCGCGGTGACAGCCCCGGCGAGGACCATGCTGCCCACCCGGTAAGGCGGCCCCCGCGTCCTCCGGCCCGGGTGGGGAATGGCGGCCGGGGGAGATGGTGCTCCCGCCGGGCCCAGACCCGCGCCTGGGCAGGGAGGCCGCGCCCCGAGTCCCTCATCGCGGAGCGTGGCGACGGTCGGGGCACGGCCAGAGCGGGGCACCCGAAACTTGAGCAGCGCCGCGGGCAGCGCGGCCTTTTTGGGGTCGCCTGGGTTGCTCTGGGGCACCGAGCGTGAGGAGGCTCTGCGGGGTGCGGCTGCAGCGGGGAGCGCGATTGCCGGCCGTGCCGTGACACACCGAGCCCAGAGGCTGCAGCAGCAGTCACAGAGGCGTTTCACCATCGCCATTCACGTCATTCCTGGTGCATACGGGACTCCGCTGCTTTCAGAGTGGTTTTTTGTTTTTGGGGTTTTTTTTGTGATTTTTTTTTTTGGTTGTTTTTTTGGTGTGTGTTTGTGTTCCCTTTTACTCTTTTAAGACCTCCGTGTGTATCTGCAGACGGTGAAAGCTTGTGTGTACATGCTATATATGTGCAAATATACATGAAGGGGAGAGAGATGCGTAAATGGCCTTGCTTTTATGTTGGTGCCTGAGGACCTGTCGCCTTTCCTTTTTTGAGGTGGAACCTCAGGCCCAGAGGAGGAAAATTAAGGGACCAGCAATCCATATCCCTTGTCAGGATGGTGCTGTGAACTATCACAAGGGGTTTTACACACCCTCTGTGTGTTTTTTGTGTTACCACAGTTATGCTTCCCTAGAGGAATAGTGCTGGCTAGTTACCTTGTAGAACACTTAGTGAATTGTGGGTGGATTACATTCTCTGAAGGGTTTCATGATTATCCCTTCTTGCTTAATGGCTAAGAGGTTTATATCCTGTACTTCAGGCTTTTTTGAGTTGCTGCAGTACTAAGCCATGGAAGAGAAAACCAGGCTTAGCTGAATGGGACTGCTTGTGAGACCTTGTGAAATCCTTTTTGGTATATTCCTCCTTCCACTGCTATCCACACCAGCCAAGTGCAGGAGTAGAGTATGGTTAGGGTCATGGATGATTTCCTATAGGCACATGGACCCCATCTGTGTTAAGGTGCTCCAGGGTAGAAGCCAGTGTTGAGTCTAAGTTGGTTGTCTCAGGGCGTCTGAATAGTCAGTGGAGAGAACAATTGCTGCCAGTGAAACATTTTTCTTTCTTGTTTTTCGATAACGAAAGGTTTCAGTTGGAATTTCAATTGCCTTGGAACCGTTACGCTGATAGCATCTAGTTCTAAAAATCAAGCTGAAAATAAGAACTTGTGTTTCTGAAGTCACCAGCATAATTCCAAAATTAAATCCTGAATTATTTTCATGGGATTATTTTAAATAGCACTAAATTCTTCTGCTCTGCCTATAGGCTGTGCATCATGAGGAAGCTTCCTTCTCTTCTGGCTAGAACACTCACTTCTGGGACCAGTGCCTCCGCAGGGCTTCCTGACATGTCTGAAGGTAAGGTAGATGCCTGTGCTCCTGAAGATTTAATGATGTCACTGAGGAGTTTATTTTTTCAGATGATGTCCCTTAATGTATTAATATGGTTTGAGTAATGAACATGCCCTTGTCTGTTAGCTCATGGTAGAGGTGTTTAGGAAGCAGCAGAAAATCACTGTGTGTTTGGAGGTGAATGGCACAAATATGCAAAATCATAGAAACTGCAGATTTAGGGGTTGCTCTGGTTCTTCAGCCTTGGCAGAGCTTGGTTCTTTTCTGGCAGGATAACTGCTGCTCAGCTTGGGTCTTGATAGAAAGTCCACACAGTGCAGATAGGTACAGTGAGACTGGAGAGATTGGCCAAGAAATGGGGAATTGAGTGGAAATAATTCTGTACAGAACTTTTAATCTGTCAATCCTGTTAATTTCACAAATTTGTAGAAATATTTTAATCGGATCATGGATTGCCTCATGAAATTGCTCTTGTCAATAGAGCTTTGTGTTAAAAGTTTCTTTCAGTGCTCTCATAGTAATAAACCATAATGCTCGTCTTTCCAAAGCTTTTAAAAAGGTTTTCTTGCGTTCTAATCCCTTGTACTGAGAAAAGGGCAGGAGGAAAAAGGCTGGAGCCAAGTACAAATAATTCCTTCATGGAGTTCTGCTTATTTCTGAGATCTTCTTTTTTCCTTGTTTTCTAAACAGAAGTCACCAATACTTACTGGTTATCCAGTAAAAGAGAAAATGAGGGTTATTTATTGTTAGAGAACTTATTTTCATTGTTGTTAACAAGTGGCAGTTTAGGAGGTTAGAGGAGAGAAACAAGGATACAGAGTGTTGCATATTTGCAGCTTGCCCTGATTGTTCATTTGAATATTTGAAAATGATGCCATCTAGAAGGCCAGTAAAAATATTGAAACAGTGAGGTCATCCTGGTACTCCAAGGGATACTAGTATTTTGTGGACTACAATAACTGTAAACATTTGAGATTCTGTTTCAAAATTGTTCAGATTCAAAGTTTTGCTGTTACGTAAACTATACCTTCAATTTGGTATCCGTGCTTTCAGAAAACACCAAATACTTCTTCTTGCTAGCTTTTCACATGCTTCCTTTTTGCAATTTTGGGTTCCCGTTGTGAATGCCCTCACTTCTTCCGTGGCTCTCCCAAAGGATACGCAAAGCAGGACTTTGGAGTTTTCCTCTGAAAAAACTCTCATCGCACTTCCTGAAAAATGCTGCAGATACTCTTTGCAAAGTTAACAGTGTTTGTCAACTGTACATGGTAGCCTCAAGTTTGAAGAACTATTTGGGATTACACTGCAAGCAGTTACCACACAGAGTCAGTGGACAGGGAACTGTAAAGCTGGTTTGAAAGGAAAGGACGAATTGAGTTGAAAACAAAAGGACATTGCCTGTAAATCATACGACAATAGATTGCCTGCAGTTACTAAAATTAAGGAACACGTGCCTAAACGAACTGAAGGAGGTAGAATAATCAAGTAACTCCTTATTGGATGTAAATTGCATTGTTTCTTTTCATTGTTAATCTAATCTGTGTTTTGTACTCCACAGGACAGTTACCCATTCATGTGAATGATGGTGTGTTGTGGTAATTTGTACATACTAAAATATTTGCTATAACACTAAACTAACTCAGCTACTGTTTTCAATTACTTTAGCATTGAGGAAAAATCAAGTGCCAGTATTCTTCTTTGTTGCCTTGCTTAAAGCCCCTTTGCCTTTGGTGAATGGCCCTGGTCTTAATTGTGGCAGTGTTGCACTAAATCTCTGTCAGCACGCTCTGTCTACAGTGCTGGATAAAACGTTTCTAAGAGGCTTGTGGGGTACAAAATCTCTCACGGCAGCAGCTCCTGCAGTACTTGGCTTCATTTTAGACATTTGAATCTATGTCCTTCACCTAAGTCCAGACCAAGCTCTGTACCAAAGCTGGTGGTCTGCCTGAACCTGGATACAGCTTGGGTGGCGTCAGCACGAGGGGCATGGATCTCACTGGTAGAGGTGAATGCAGTGATATTGTCCGGCTGTCCTCTTCCACAGCACATTGCAAATAAACTCAGACCCTGCTGCTCTGGCATTGATGATGCACTGATCACAGTTTAGGAGATACTGTGAAATATGCTACGTGAGCACGATGGAGAGGTCCCATTTGCTATAAGTGTTTTGCACATTTAGGACATTTGCCAGATAAGAAAAGAAATAGCTTATAGATCTTTGTGCTTAATTTTCTTACTTAAATTTCTGTTGTTACTTACTTAAATTTCTAATATCTAGAAGAGCAGGATAGTCTTCCCAGGAGGAAAAAAAGGAAAATGTGAAAAACCATGTACTTATGAACTGTAAAATGGACTAGATTTGGCTTGACAACATTTAGAAACACTTTACACTTTGTCCCTTTTAATATTAAGGTAAAAATTTAAATGTGTTTTCAGCCTGGAAAATACTTATTTTATACTTAAAACTGAAATCAGATGTATTAAATGGGACTGACAGCTTATATACATTTTTGCACGTTTGGACCCAAGATTTTTTTTCACAGCTTTTTACCTCTTTAGAGATAAAAAGGAAGATGAATTTAGTTTAAACAAAGAGAAAGTGCTGTTTATTCCCTGTTCATCCCAGCACAGTCTGCACACTGTTGAAAAATTCAGGTTTTTCATTCTAGGAACTGTAACAGTGTTTCTGCTAACACTGTATTGATAAAATGCATGCTGTGGCAGCTTCACAGGTGGAGTATGAGTAACAAGAAAGTAATACCTCTACTGTAAGCAAGCCTACTACTGCTTAAGGAAAAAGGAATCAGACCTTCCCTATTTCCAAAAGAAATCAACTCTCAAGATTTTCAATCACGTTCTTTCCTTGAAATTTTTTTTGTTCTTAGAGTTAGTAGTAGAAGTCTTCTAATTTATAAACATGTTTACAGCCAAATTTTGTAAAGAAATGAGGCCTAAGCAATCTCTTTTTTCTCTTTATCTCCCTATTCTCGTCTTCCTCTTCTTCCAGAGCCTTTTGTTGATGTCAGCCAAAATAGATAAGCCACCAGTCTCAAAGAGAAACATACTTCCACAAAAATTTTGTGAAAATTGGCTTCCAAATCAGAGATTTGTTAGAGTGCCAGAGCTGGTGCTGGGGTCAGCCACGGACGCTGGTGTTTGCTGGCTGTTGGTTAGTCACTGGATCTGTGTGCTGGCTGGCAGTCATTCCCTTGCCTGCCTTTAGCTCAGGCTGGTGCTTTTCTAGCAGGCAGAGCAGAAACCAGCTGGGAGTGTAGGGGCAGGGGCTGAGAGTGCTGCAGGGGAAGGAGCAGGGAAGGGGAGCTTTGGGGTATAGCAGTAGTGGTGGTGTGGGGGGACTTGGGCAGAAGCTGAAGTGACTGAGGAGGAGGGGAGCAGAGCTGATCGGTTCAGACTATGCAAGTGGAATGTGATTTAAATCCTTGGAATTCAGCTAGGCTTCCTCCAGGGTTTATAGGCCAGCTTGCTGATCACTGTGAATACTTTGACCACTCATTTGGTTTGAAAAATGCCAAGCCTGAGAAAGGATCAGCTTGCGACGCATCAGCAGCCTCTTTCAATTTCACCATGAAATTCTGGATATTTTTTGGTTGCTCTTCCTTGATGTGTACCTAACATTTGAATCTCCTAGTATTTAAAAATCTTTGCAAATAGGCAAGGAATCCGTTCTGTAAAATTCTCAACTTCTGTTCTGAGCTTGGGAATTGTTGCTGTTTGTTTTCAGATAGCCAACATTCACCAGCCATGGAGTAGTTTGGTAAATTTGATGAGACCTTAGCACACTTAATAATCTCATTCTGAGAAAGAGTAGACAAGATGTTTATGTAGATTATTCTTGATATTTAGGAAAAACTTGTGCAGAACTACTGTTAACTCTGAGAGTGCATGCAGGGCCAGATGAATTGTGCAGGCCTGTCTTCAGTGTCTTAACACTGTGTTTTTTCAGGCTGTTAGTAATTTGGGCTATGAAACCTTGCTGGCAAGAACAGTCTGCTGATATTGCCTGCCTTCGTGGGTGGGATTATTTAATTGGTATTCTCCTCATTCAGTTTCCCAGCTGCACTGTTGCCTTTTATGTTCTTTTATGACTTTCTGATTTGTGTTTTCTCCACAGTTTGTGTTTAGACTTAATATTTTCACATCAAAATTCCCCAATCTAATTTTGATCCATGCTGTCTTTCAGCTGTTAATTAGCACTGGAGGTGACTGATTGCACTAACAAACACTCCTTGTTGACTATATGCAATAAGCTATGGCATTGTGTTACTCAGCCCATTACTGTGATATGCCTACTAACAGCAGCAGTGAATTTGGCCAAACTTTCATTTCTGGGCTGCTATTTGCATGAATTTAATTTTCCTGTTCTGGGATGAGGCTTGTGCCTTTAGCACCAGGCAACCTCATGTTTATAACTTGCAGAACTAAGCTTGATTTGCTTTGATTTTTTTTTCCAGTGCGGAGCAAATTGAGGGATATAGTGGGAGCATCTACCAACTGGAGGTACAGTGTGCATTACATGTATTTTATTTCATTTGTGAAACCAAGGTGTAGCTCAGGGTTGTGGTAGTGGAAGTTAGCAATAGTTAGCTTGCTGTCAGGGGAAGTAAAAGATCCCACTTAAAGGTAATTGAAACAAAGCATCTGAATTGGTACTTTGTGGATCACAAATTTCTAAGATTTCTCTGGCAGAAACAAAATACCTGATCTTGGTGCATACAAGATTGTCCCACTAGCTTCAAATCCAGTGGGAGTTAAGAGCTGTAGGGTCTGGCTGTCAATGCTGTGTTGCTATTAGTTATCTCTAGGTGTATTGCCTATATGGTGGATTTATCCTGCAGTGGATTCAGAGGTAGCTGAGCTTGTTTACTGTGTACCAGGTTGTGTCCTGAACGGCACCCATGTCTCTTTGGAAAATTGTCAGCTTGGGATCCGGGTCTCCTTAATCAGGAGCATCTTGAGCATTTCCTTTGTCTGCCCTAACTTAATTTTTGACTAATTTACATATAGTTTAAATAATTGCTGGTTTGGCTTTATTCAAGTTACTTTCCTCCCCCTCTACTACATTGAATAAGCCAGAGTTGACTGTAACTCTCTGCTGTTACAGTCTGGAAAAGTCAGTTTAGCAGTCTGGAGGAATTACACATTGCAGTTTGGTTGTTACCACATTTTTTGTGAATTTTGGCTGTGTTTGCTGAGCTCTTTTTTCCCACTTTGTGCAGCGATAGGGAAACAAAGAGTGTTGTGCCTGGGTGAAGTGTCTGATGTGTCCAGGCATTCTGACTCGATTTATCTAAACACAGTTGCAGTCATTTTAACAAAAATGCCTGAATCTGGGAACCTGATTTTTGCTTAGTAAGAGTAGTATCTAAGCATGAGGGGGCTTGAACTTTTCATCAAGTCAGCTAGAAAAGGCTCTAGAAATTGTTTATGAAAAAACTTTTCCCACATTCCTGAATGGCTGAGGAGGAACAATGCCATATGGAAATTCCATTTGAAAACTGAGATTTCAGAGGGCTCTGGTCAAGACTGATCTTCCATCTATTTTTTTCGCCCACTGCTCCCATCCTGGAGGGAGAGCAGACTGAGACCAGGATCACCACGGCAGTGTTTTTCTTAGACAGGTACTTCTGTTGTGCTCTACAAAATATAGCAGAAATGCTTTGCAGATTAATGCATCCTTTAGCTACTGTGAAGAAGTGAAGCCAGGGAGACCACAGATGGGAGTGCTTGAGAGTGACACGTTTAATACAGAGAGGTTTGGTGGTCATGGATCGTGTAGCCTTTGAGAGTCCACTTTAAAAATAGAATGACAAAGAGTTGATACATGTGGAGACTGAACAGCTGGGGATTTAACTGAGTTAGGCCACAGAATGACTTAACAGGACAAATATGAGGAACAGCTTGATAGGGATCCTGAAAAGGTAGCTGGGGAAGGACTGATGTACACATATCTGGAATGCTGGGAGAGAGGAAGAATGCATGTTGGAGGAACATCTTTGACCATTGATTTTGCTAAAAGGAGACTTTGTTTTCTGATTTCTCTTGTAAAGGCCAGTGACATTTTGTATTCGTTGTTAAAAAGAAATATCTTGCTTATGTGTTTATTCTGTTTTTGTACTTGTAGTTAAAACTATTAATCTGTTCATTGTTAAATATAGTCTAGATGGAGTTGTGGCTATTTCAGAAATATATAAACATTCCTCAGAATGTTTAGGGTAGGTGGTAGTTAATATTTAGATGAATTATTGTTATGGTATGACTAGTACTGCAGTGTGTAACAGTATTTGTCTGTTGAAAAACGTTACTGCATTGAGCCTAATACTTCTGCATATTGAAGAGCACATTCTGCAGTGGAAGTCAAGAAGAATTCTGCTGCTGACCTCAGAGGAGCAAGGATGGAGCTGGTGAAAACAGAATATAGTTAATTTTTTTTGTTAGTTTCTTTATGTTTGTAGACAAATTTCTGATTTACTTTCTGATTAATTTCTTTTAAGCCTTTCACTGAAAGAACTTGGAAAAAACTTTTTAAAAAAGAATTAAGATGCATCATCTTGGACTTTGCATCTTTCTTTAGTCATCCAGCAGTATTCCATTTCTGTTTAGTGGCATAATTTTAAACATTAACCCTCTGCAGGAGGTTGTTGTCTTTGTGTTTCCTCTAAACTCTATGGTAATCATGTTTCCCAGATGAGGTAAACCACATCTCATGTTTAAAACAAACAAACAAATGAAACTAACTGAAGTTTTCTGCTTGACTTTCACTCTCTTTGATCAGGGATTATTTGTATTTTCCCAAAACTTATACAACAGAAAAGAGGTAATATAAATATGTTGAAGTTTGACTTTCTGAAATAATACTCAGCCAAGTAAGCCTTCGTATTAAGTGGCTAATACCCAGAATTCATCCAAAGTCAAAACTTAAGACAAAATTTCTTTTTGGTGAAAAGGTTTTCTGTTGTTTTCATAATTCATTTTTATTTAATTTTTTAAAATTGGTTTTGTTAAACACAATGTCACTGAAATCTCAGCAATGCAGCAAGCACAACTTGAAGGAATGGCACGCATCTAGAAATTCACCATTAAGTTTGATTGCTTAGTGTTTTATGCATTCTCCTGCTCTATGAAATGGATTCATATTTTTGCTTACTGCTTGGCTTTATACCAGAGCTGTTGCACGTTTAATCCTTAAGTTTTTAATAGATGAGTATTGACTTTAGGGATGTTATGAAATACTTGCTTTATTCAGTCAGGTTGCACTTTTAAGGGGAGGGAACTTTGGAACAGGTAAGAGAGCGTGTTGGGCAAGACTGTTACATCTAGTAGATACCTGTGCAAGGAATCAACTTGGTAGATTGGAAAGAAGTGACAATAAGCTGGCCCCTTCTCCATTGTGAGAGTTGCAACCCCTGTGACTTGGTGGTGGTGGAAAAGCAACTCTGAAGGAATTGTTCTCCCTTTTCTGTGTTGTTTCTTTCTGTAACTTTTATGTATAACGCTAGGATGTCTGTGTAGGAAGAGAGGAAGAAAAATAGGTTAGTTTTCTTTGTCTTTCAGCTTGCTGTTAGAACTGATGCTGCAAAGGGGGAACTCACCCGTGGATGATAGCAAGTCTTAGCAAAGTAGTTCACTTGTTGTTAATGCTAGCCAACACTGTACATCTACTTTACTTCTTGGGAGAGATTGTAAATGGATGGTCAGTCCTTTAAAATTGGCAGTGTGGAAGATTTGTGATAGTGTAGCTCTGGGAGACATGAATATGCACAAAACCTCATAGGTTAAATTATGTGTGATTTGTTGTTTTCAAGGGGAATGATTTTGGTAGCATTCAGAAGTAGTTGCATTTTCTTCATCTCACTAGTGTGAAGTATGTGCTTACCACTTGTACACAAACTATTTAAAAGATTTCTGTAGTAGTCTTGCTTAGCATCTCTCATTTTGTGCATTTCACTTTCTTTTCAAGGCACACTCACTGTGTCTTGCTATTTCTACTACTTTTTGGGTTTAACCTTGATAATCATTGATGTGACATCTTTTAGTTAGGGTTTCAGTTCTCTTGTTGTACTTCAGAATAAAGGTTTTTTTCTTACCAGGGATCATGTGCAAGCAATGCAAGAAAGAAAAGCTCTTCATACTTTACTGGCAAAACGGCAGGAAGATCTCCCTCCTAGGAGAATGAAGGATAGCTACTTGGAAGTTATTCTACCTCTAGGAAGTCAGCCTGAAATAAGAGAAAAATACCTGAATGTATACAACAGTGTAAGGTAACAAAGCAACCATGTTACACCTACAGGAAACTGTTAACTTCTGTTTGCCATGTATGTAAGTATTTAATTGTCAACCCCCTAAATTGCAGGTTTGGAAGGATACTTGAAGATCTTGACAGTTTAGGAGGTATGTACCTGTGCCCTTGTAAAGGCTGGACAAAGTGAGTTTGATTACTGCTGAGCACTGGTTGGTGTGACACAGTACGACCTTGGAGGGAAGCTCATAATTCTGCCATCTCAGAAGGGAAGGAAAAAAAGAAGACACTGGTACTGAAAGAGAAGGAAGTATGATAAAGAACAGATGGAAGCAAAATTTTTCGGCTTCCTGCCACTGTCAGATTTTTAAAGGATCAGCTACAAAAATAATTTACTGAAAAGTGATCCTAGATTGTGAATTTGCATTGAGTGTGAACTCAGAGAAAATTTGCGGAGTGCATATTGAAAATGAAATCTTAAGATTTTTTTTTAATAGTAAAAAAAACCTCAACAAAAACTGCCACAAACACCAACAGTTAATGAGATGCAAATATTTTAATCTTCCCTTTGGAGAGAAGAGAGTATAATCTGGAAAGAATGTAATGTATCCATTGAGAACAAATTAAAAAAAAATTGGTGTATGTTCTTGGATTCTGCAAATTGTTGTTAAGGGTAAAACCAACTCAGTTATTTAATGAGTCAACTTTCTTAATTTTTTTTCTCCTTTTTATTTATTTGTGGTCTTGAAAAGTTCACCATCTTTCTGTTTTGTGTGATAAGTGTGAAGTTGTTCATAGAACTGGGAGATACTTTTTCTTAAAACATCATCAGGTGACTTTTTCCTTCGTCCTAGCTTTTTGATGGAGGTTTTTGACAAAGAATTAAGTACTTATTAAGGGAAAGTTGTGAATAGAACATCTTTTTTCTGTTCCTTCTGAGAGTCCAGATGGACAAAATTGAGGAAGGCAGAGAAAGAAATGAATGCATGTATATTGAGGATAGACGAAATAGTTGCATGACTGATACTTCTTCCTGGGAGGTAGAAGATACTGGTTTCAGCATCTGTCTTGAATTAGAAAAGGAGACTTCAAACTGTTGGCTACCCTGCATTGTTAGATGAGATGAGCCTGTTTTTCATTCTGTGCTTTGTTTAATTTCCCCAGAAATCTGTGAAGATCTAATTTTTTTTTCCTCTGACAGCACAGAATGGCTTTGCCTTGTTTGCAGTCATACTGGGCTTCAGTCAGTTCCACTGGGGATGTATTGTTTTGGGTTAATCAAGATTCTGTCCCAATTAAACAATATTGGGTGGTCATATTGATACAATAAGTTGGTAGGCTTAACAGGTTTTAGAATTGTGACTTCAGTAAACATAGGGAAAAAAATCTTAGATTACTTGGAAGGATAGAGATCTTCCAGATCACGGAGTATTCTGGTTTGAAAGGGCCCCACAAGGATCGTTAAGTCCAATTCTGTAGTGAATGGTCTGTACGAGGATTCCTTCTCTCCCATCTCATTAAGTACAATACATATACTTTTGATAAGGAAGATCTGTGTTGAGGGAAAATTAGATGAACACTAGAAAAACCCATATCTTTGCAACCTTGAATTACTCCAAGGAGTCTGTTTGCTTGGATGTGCTCTTATGAACAAAACTAATTAGTTTAAATAGTGGTTTGGCTAGTAGTAATTGCAGTGTGATAAATACCTCTGACTATGGTTTTGTGCCTGTAAGGCACAGTTTATTTAATCTCCACCTCTTTAAAGGAATCAGTATTTAAAAAGTCCTCAGATAGCATGTATCCTTGGATAGCCTTCATGAAATCAAAATAGTAGCTAGGAAGAGTCTAAGACAGGGAGCTGCAGAGGTAGAGCGAAGAGATTATGTGGGATAGGAAGTCAAATGATGAGCTGGTTTAAAATGCTTAGTTAAATTTATCTTTGTAGTAAGTAAATATGCATAAAACTGAGATAGCTGCTGCTGTTTTCTTTATAAAAATCCCATGTGTTCCATACATGAAGATGTGAAAGCTCTGCTCTCCTATAGTAGGAGAGTATAGTAGTTTGTGTTTTCCAGCTGCCTCTATGCTTTGCAAAGATGACTTTGATCTGCTCCACTTATGTTTTTCTTAAAGAGCTGGCTCCATTTTTGATCTCTTCACAGTTCTTATTTGCTACACTCACACCAAGCAGGAAATGCAGCAGAGGTCTCCTTTATCCATAGTTACAGCTCTGGTGGATAAAATCAGTAAGTGGAATTTAGCAAATAAAATAGTTTCATCTTCTAGTCTTACTCTTTCATCAGCTACTGCCTTCCCATGGTTGTTACTGAGGATACCTTTTTCACTCCTGTTTAGTTCGCTTCATCTTGTGTTAGCTTTGAAGTTTTCTGGCTTTTGTTGACAAGAGGTGGGAAGAGGGTTTGTAGATGCTTTTCAGCATTTCGTATGTCATTTCCCTTCAAAATGCAACTTACATGGTTCCTGCACTTTTTGTGTTTAGTTTTATTTTGGCATGCAGATTCTTAGCTTTATTATTGAACATTGTGTGTTCTGGTGAGTTGGACCTTGCTTGTGTTGCCTGTTCTGCTGAACACTCCCTTGAGTCTGCTGTCCGTGTGTGTGCCTGCTTCCTGCTCCTGTTCTGGCTTCAAAAGTCTGCAGAGGCAGGAACTGCAGACAGGCAGTGTGGTCCCTTGCAACAGCTGTATTTTCTGGGTTGTCTTTGTGTGTGTTGCCACTTTCAGATGACATAAAGGTCCTAGAAAATCTGGCCTGTCTAGTATTAGTTGTAAGTGATCTGTCTCCAGTAACCCCTAATGTTTGTCTTGTAGTTTTGTGCCAGAAGATTATACATCCAGACTGTGACATCAAATTCACAGGCAATGTTTCTTGGGTTGGGAAGACCTCCATGGAAGTGAAGATGCACATGCTCCAGGTTAGTTCCTGTGACTTCTCTCCATCTTACTACAGGCATGAGGTGCTTCAGGGGGAATTTGCAAGAGCATATAGTGACAGGACAAGGGGGAATGGCTTCAAACTGAGAGAATGGGTTTAGATGAGATAGTGGGAAGAAATTATTTCCTGTGAGGACAGCAAGCTACTGGAACAGGTTGCCCAGAGAAGCAGAGATGCCCCATCCCTGGAATTGTTCAAGGCTGGGTTGCATGGGGCTTCAAGCCGCCTGATCTTGGAAGGTATCCCTACCCATGGCAGGGGGAATGGAACTGGATGTCTTTAAGGTTCCTTCAAACCCAAATCATTCTGTGATTCTATGATTCTGTCATAATTCAGGTAAACAGGTACATTTTTTTAACTCAATTGTTCTCCTTAAGTAAAGTCTCTCACGTAGAAGCTAATGTTACACCTTTTTGTTCTGAACTCCTTACAGTGCTGGCATTCGTGACAATTTGGTATATATAAAAAAAAGCTATGGCATTTCTCAGAGTAGAGGTTAAGTGGGTCCTTTTACAATGACTGTGTTGATTTCCCGCCCTCCCTGCTCAAAGGTTTTAATAAACATTCCCTAGTAAATGTTTACATTGCAGAATTCCTGAAATGAAAGTTTTAATTATTTCCTTATCTTTGACTAATTGTGAGAGGTGTTGGAAGGAATGACAGAATGTGAAAGTAAGCAGAATTAATAGTATGATTGAATACTTTATGTCAACTAAATAGCTTGCTAAGCACATTTCCAATTTTAGAGTTCAGTAATGTATTTGTCCCTGTCTCTTTTAGCTACATGATGGTGATTACAGCCCTGTGTTAGATGCAACCTTTGTCATGGTGGCCCGGGACCCAGAGAATAAACGGTAATTTGTAGGACATGAAGTTTCCTGACTTCTGGTCTGCTGAAAATGGCAAACATGGCAGCTTGCTCTGTGTGTGTAGAAGCCATATAATGTAGGTGGTGAATAAACCACATAATTGATGCTTTCTGCTGGCAAGTGTTAACTTTCCTGTGATAAACTTCAGACTTTAGCAGTCATGATACCAGGAATTGCTGGTAGTCTTGGAATCTGACCCTTTTTTTTAAACAGATTTTTTTTGTGTGTTTGAGTGACTGGTCTGAATGAACACAGAAGTGAATGAGTCTGCCAGAAACCCACCTGCACTCTAGTAGTTGTTTGAATTAATGATTGAGTTTCAGTGGTTAAATAGTCTTTGAGTGACTAATACCATTAATTCCTTAATAGACACTTAATAGGTGTCATCAGAATAATTCAGGTTAAAACTTGTTTGTGTAAATAAAATGAAACTGATAAGTATTCCCACAGAACATTAAAAAACCCCTGACACTTATTTTGTTATTTTTCTGGTTTTACTTTCTCTATAATTCCTTAGCTATTAGAATAAAAGGCTGCTCAGCTGCCATTTAGGTTTATGACTCCAACATCGGAAAAATTGGCTGTAATTCTTACCTCTTTCCTATATAGCCTGCCCAAGTAATAAACATTTCTCTGTTTCTAATTAGTTTATATAATTGCTTGTATTTAACAAAGATGTGTTAAGGGGTTTTACTTGATATAATTATGTGGTCCTGATAACATTAGAAGTAGTTTCTATTTTTTTTCCTTCAGATTTTTTCTAGAACCAGTGAATATACTATACATTAAGGAAACAAATTGTATTATGGTTCCTATTTTAAAGACTAATTTTTCAAAATAATGACATCAAATCTGATATAGTTACACAGTAGCAGATTGACTGAGGACAAGCCTACATGGACTTGTGCAGATAGATGCAAAATTCCGTGGCTGTTGTACAAGCTAGCTGGCAACAGGCCAGCTGTTATTTGGAAGCATTCTGTCCATATAAGGAGGGTATTTATGTGAGGTCAAAACCCTTCATAGAGGTACAGGATATGTTAGGTTGGCTGTAGCCCCACAGAAACAGAGTTGTGTGGCTTTGGGAAACTTACATCTCAGCAGCTTGGGGCTTGGCCAGAAGAGCTGATGTAGATGTGTGCTGCGCTGAGAGGAGATGAGCTCTCTGATGGAGAAGGAGCTGGTGGATTTCCAAAATCCAGAGGTTAGCAAACCAGGAAAGGTCAGTTTGTTCTAAGAAAAAAGCACCTCTCTGCCTCTTGTTGCCAGCCCAAGTAAAGGTTAGGGGTAGAGGTGAATTTTTCAGCAGGTCTGTGTGTTGTGTGCATGTATGTATATGTATGTTGTTCGCGGCATTTGTATAAATGTTGAAAGTTAAAAAATAATAATTAGAAACTATGGGGAAGAACAGCTCTTGAAAATAAGTGTTTGTCTTTACTCGTGCAAATAATGAAATGTTATATAATTAGGTTAAGGTAAACTTATTTGTGCAGTAGAATAAACATAGAAATGTTGTGCTGAGGGCATGTCATAATCTTTGATAAGTGGTGCACGTGGTAAACAGCTTTTGGCTGTTGATAAGGCTGTCAAGGGAGCATGTAGATTATAAAAACACTTGCTAGCTACAGCATCATGCTTCTTCTATACCAGTCCAGGAGGGATGGTACCAGTCCAGTTTTGGTTTAGGCTGTCCTAGATCATCATGTTTTCATTTGCTGAGTTTCTGAACAGCTTTCTTCTTGAACAATCTTCGTTATAATTTATGAGTACAATTTTAGCTTCTTAAGAACCACAGATGCATCACTTTCTCCTTCCTGGTTGCACTAGGTAGTGGTTGGATCACTTAACTGCCTCTTCAGAGTCAAAGCTAATGTGATATTCTGTTGGCAGCCATATTTATTTTTATCATATAACCTGAAGTATGTAATTTGATCTTGTACTGTGTATGTAAGCAGAAATGGAAGACTGTTACAATGTATTTACGGGACAAATTCTTGTAAAATTTGTAACTTAAAAAAAACTTCCTGTCCATAGGCCAGCATTTGTTAATCCACTCATTCCTGAGAGCCCTGAGGAGGAAGAGATCTTCAAGCAAGGGGAATGTATGTCATATTTCCTGGTAGTATGCACATCTGCCTCAGTTTCAACTTAATAGCTGGGAAGAAGCGAAATTCAGGAGTTCTGCTACTTAGAAATGTTCCTAATTTGTTTAAAGTCAGATTTTTGTTGCATCTCATTTGTGTCAATAGAATAAGAGAGTTGAAAAGCCTGCTACCACATGCTTGGAAACTCTTTGGCTAAACTGACAGACACTCCTGGTGTACTCTGCACACTCTCTGGACTTCTCCCTTGGCAAGATGCTCCCTCTGCTTTAGGTCTGAGTGCAGCATAGGGGCTCCTAATACTCTGGCCAGCTGATTACTCCATGGTAGGCCTGCAGGACATCACAGCTCCTCACCTGTCTGGGTGCCCATGTTCCTTTTGGAAAGAAACTCAGGAAAAGAAAAGTGGGAGAGCAGGGGAAGGAGCATATATCTCCATCCTCATTTGTTTCAAGCTGGAGTTTTAAAGTGGAGAATTAGAAAAACACTGAAGACTGAATAAACTGGACAGCAGATCTTTTAAGCTAAAATTTGAATCACTGCAGCCTGTGGTAATGAATTCTGTCATAAACTTCCATTCTTGTACCATTGGCAGAACCTGAAGCCAATTTTTCTGTAGGGTTTCTTGTTAGATATGTATTGTACTTTGAGGGCTGTACTCAAGTTTTCTGTAGGAACAGTGTGTGGGTGTCATAAAATGTGTGTAGAAGTTCGTCATCACATTGGGAGGTACTAGTGAACTTCTGCTTTATTTTTATTTCACTGCAGTCAATTATAAAAGCCAAATTTCTCTTTGGATCTATAGCACCATGAAGTTACAGTTTTTAAGTTAGGAGGGAAAAGGAAAATAAATGGAAAGACGGTTGATTTCAGGTTAAAATCATCAGCGGCATTATTTGTTTTTTCTTTGAACTTTAATACTGTGGTCTGTTTATTTTTAATATTCAGTGAACAAGTTGAAGAGGATTGAATTCAGCACTGCTTCCTTATTGAAAATGGCTCCCACTGCAGAAGAAAGAAACATTGTGCATGACATATTCCTTAATACCCTGGACACAAGGCAAGAAGGGGAGGGGTGAAGGAGAACTGACATCTTGGGAAAGAGAAAATTGCCTTTTGAGTGGGTGCTTGTAACAGGGTAGTCTGGAATAAATGCACATTTAAATTCTGTGACAGTTTATTTGAAATGCAGGTACAAACTTGAATATGACATCTGCAGCTCTTAGAACACTTTTCTGTTGTTCTAAACAAGCTGTTAGAAATAATTTTGAGGAAAAAGATTAATAATGTTTAACCAGATAAGAGAATGGAATGGTTTTGCAGTCATGAATTCCACAATAAGTTTTCTGCCATGATATCTAATTAAAAAGCCTATGAGGGCAGGAACTGCTCATCTCTTAACCAAATAACCTTGAAATGTGTTTTAAATACAGTACCTGACAATATTATTTGAAGGAGTTGTTAGCATACTTCTCTTAAACTTGAGGTTGGTGTGAAATCATCTGATACCAGCAGTGAAAGAACAATGTCTAATTACATTAGTGCAGTGTTGTATTTATGATAATTTATAATTTCTTTAACTTATTAGCCTATACAAGTGTTATTTTTAAAGCTGTTTACCAAAGGCAGACCTGCTTTCTCTTAAAATTAGCGGTTGTACTTTGTACACATTCCATCTGGGTTTGAAAACTTCAAAAACCATCTGCATGTTTGATGTTGAATCATTCTATTAGCTCACTGTGTGCTTTTATTTCCTATTATGACTTAAGAAACAGAGCAAGGCTTTTCTGACAAAGTGTGCACTTTGTGGTTGTGATTCATCTTTTCTTTCATGTACCTTTCTCAAGCCTCTTCATTCACATGAACTTGAACATTAGCAGAAGTTTTTGAAAGGTCAGGACCATAGGTTTATTGCAGTAACAAAATGAAGGACATCTTTAGATAAGGCTTCAAGGTCAGCTGGAACAATGTTTAGTGATACCATTCTGTTTTGGGTTTATTTTGGTGTTCTGTATTTTTGTGGTTTTTTTTAGTATGTGTCTGCATTTGCTATTTATGCTTTTCTGGTGTGCTGAATTCTGCTAATTCTGTGGACTGTAAAGTTTATTGTCTCTTCCAAAGGACAGTGAGTTTCCGGAGTCGTAAATTACCACCCAATTCAGTGTGGATGGAAGATGCAAAGCTAAAAGGCCTGCAGATTTGCCATCCTCAGGTATTTTGAAAATATTAATGAGTTACAGAAAGTTACTTAAGAAGTACCTTTGAGAGGGAATTTTTACAGGGACATGTAGTGACAGAACAAGGGGTAATGGCTTAAACTGAAAGAGGAGAGGTTTAGAATAGGTATTAGGAAGAAATTTTTTGCTGTGATTGTGGTAAGGCTCTGGAACACGTTGCCCAGAGAATTTGCAGATGCCCCATCCCTGGAAATGTTCAGAGCCAGACTGGGTGGGGCTCTGAACAACCAGGTCTAGTGCAAGATGTCCCTGCTTATGGCAGGGAGGTTGGAACTAGATGTCTTTAAGATCCGTTCCAACCCAAACCATTCTCTGACTATGAATTTTTGCCTAAGATTAGTCAAACCATGATTTTGTTTGGCTTCTGCAGTCCTTGCAATTTAGAGCCTAGAGTTTTTTGCCAGTTTTTTGTTATTTGTTTGGATTACCACTGCAAAATGGATGATTTTTAATGACCTTGTTTTCTTACCATACTGTTCATTCTGTGTAAAGAAATTCCTTTGTAAAGTGTTTGCAAAAAGTTTGGCCTTTGGTTGCTGATACAATTTTGAGTTGTTATCTTATGCTGTCAAATTAGTCAGATGAGCTCCTATTAAGTAAAGTTGCCTTGGGCATTTTGAATTTTACATACATATTTCAGTAGTGCTTTTTATATATTCAGGTGTTGGGACTTCTCTTAAATAATGTGAACTGAAGTGCAGACTTCAGCACAAGGCTTTGAAAAGAATTTGGTATTTGTTTCTATGTACAGGAACGGAACATCTTCAATAGGATCTTTGGGGGTTTTCTCATGAGAAAGGCATTTGAACTGGGATGGGCAACTGCTTGCAGCTATGGGTGAGTTATGGACCTGCAATATTTATATAATCCAGAGCATTTTGCTCATACACAGAGGTTGGGAACCCAAGCTAACCAATGTAATGACAATCTGAGCTGAAAAAACTTAGGTGTCTGGTAGAATTGTGCACTATTAGTGTGCAGTGCTGCTTTACTTGGAGCACCTATCATATTTACAAAGAGATTGGCATCTTGCTCTTTGGAGCTTGGTTTTAAGAATTACTTGTCAAGATGGAAAATACATCAATTTTCTGTTCTCTTTTATCTTACCAAGCTATTGAGATGGACTTTTTAACCATATAACATCTTCATTATATCAAATAAATATTACATCTTTGTATTCAGTACACAAAAGGAATGGGATCTAAACTTCTTCTGTTAACTGCTTGAGCTTAGGAAGTGTGACTGAAGTCATCACCCAGCAAAGGTCTATGTATAAGTTTAATGGGGCATGCAAAGGCTGGTATAAAGTTAAGTGGTTTGTGTCAGTGCTTGAAAAACTTAGGCCTGAGCAATGATGGCATGAAGATTGTCTATAAAGTGTAAGTCGTAAGATACAATAATGGTGCAATAATGTATCCTTGGTGTGGATTTCCTCCAGTAATGACATAACTCCTTACACTTCCTGTAGCCTCTGTTCAAGAAGAGATTTATTCTTTAGTTACCTTCATTAAAATACTGACACATAGACATTTTAAATTTCTGCAGACATCTCTTTTATTCTTGAGAAGAAATTTCTCTTTTGCTTCCTCAGGGGTTCCAGACCCTTTATCGTATCTGTTGATGATATCATGTTTCAGAAGCCAGTAGAAGTTGGATCCTTACTACTGCTGTCTGGACAGGTAGGAGTTGATTTCCTTTTGAAAAGGAGCAGACCTTTTCTTTGCTGTCACTAGTGTTGCTCACTGATAATGAGCAGTGTGTTATGAGAGTATATGACTTTTCTTGTTAAACAGCGTCATGAAATGTGTTACAGTTTTCAGCACTGGTGATAAATTACAAGCTCTAACTCTTGTTTTAACTGTGTAGGTCTGTTACACAGAAAAAAACTACATCCAAATTCGAGTACACAGTGAAGTTTACAATGCAAATACCAGGGAGCACCATACTACCAATACTTTCCATTTTACATTTATATCAGAAAATGAGGTCCCACAAGTTGTACCTAAGACATATGGAGGTAAGTATCCCATTAATATGTTGTCATCATAATTTCTGTAAAAAAGATGAATTTGTTTCTCTTGGAACACTGGTCATTTAAATATATGAACTATTGGAATTTAAATAATTCAATAGGATTTCATGGCAAACCACATAGATTTTATGCTTTCATGACAGCGTGGATTACTTCTTCCGTTTGCCAGTCTGTTTAGTTGTAGTTACCCAGTATTGATACTAAAGTATTAATGTGGTTCTCTCTTTTCTCCACTTTATTTCAGAGTCCATGTTGTTTTTGGATGGGAAGCGACACTTTACTGCAGTCATGAAAGGAATCTGACAGGCACTGGGTGCTGCAGCAGCACTGCAGCAGCGTGCTGTCTTGGCAAGAGAGAGGTGGAGAGGAGGCTAATAGACAGGTGCTTGTAATGCTCAAAGAAAAACCCAACAACCACCCAAAACCAAACCAACCAAACTCCAAAACCTGTCTTTTCAGTACTCTTCATGTATTTGCATATATTTGGATTTTTTATTCTTTACTACTAGAATTTGTTGAAATCTTATACATGCCAGAGCTAGGAAAAGAGACTGAAAAAATACAGTCTTAGGCTTTGGATAGACTCTCTTTGTCTGCTTTGAGTGATCTCATTACAATCATTGCTGTCTTGTTACCATCTGCTGCTTTTCCCTTAGTAGCTCTCCTTTGTGTTTCACTCATAAAGGATAGAAGTTCTGTCAGAAAAAGGTGTGCAATAAGTAGATACACGCAGGTGAAGCAATTTGAATGACCTGCATTCTTATGTAAATTAGGTTAAGGTCATAATTCTTTTTTGAACAAGGACACATGCATTTAAGCAGCAGCAGAGGCTCAGAAGTTACTAGTGTGTGCACAATGGAAAGCAGGTGTTTCCCATCACTGAGGATTTTACAAGGTTGTTGCAGCTTCTGTTTGGATGGTTTTCATGTTCCCTTGGGAGGAAACTGGTTTTTGCAGTGAAATGAGGTGGCTAGATGGTATTTTTTGGCACTCTGCTTGTGTCCTTGCCAGCCTCTTCTAATTCTTTGTTTGTCTAATATATAACTGTAAGTTCCTTAGTGAATTACTTCTCATGGCTTGGAGATTAGAGGTCTGATTGGAGAGACTGGGTGAGACTGGGAAATGGTATTGTAGAACAGAACATTTTGGTTTATTAAGGACTGGGAACAAAAAAGGTAAAATGCTGCCCAAATGGTAATGGTGATGTTTGGTGCTGCAGTGAGGGGTCCTGAGAATCTGTGTTGAGCAGCTCCCAGGTCAGCTGCTGAATGATGGGATCTTTATCCCACTGAGGGGTGGTACAGCTAAAGGACAGTCTCCTCCTCAGCTGGATTATTTATCTGTTCCCTTGGTGGACTGTAGTGCAGTATGAGTATCACACAGCTCTAAAAGTTGTCAAGTTTACCTGTGAAGGACAGAGAACTTCCCCAACACAGAGGGGACACCATGGTGGTCATAACTATGGCAAATAAATAACAGGAACAAAGTACTTGGTACTGAAGTGTGTCTGATGAAATGGAGAAAGTTTTAATAATCTCAAATTCCTGGCACATAAAGCCCAATTTCTTGAAACCAGGAAGCTGAGTGGATGAGAGGCATCAGCTTTTAAAAGGTAGTGAGTATGTGAGCATGAAACTGGGTCTTTGGTACCTTCACATCAGGATTGATGTCCTAACTGATCAGGACACCCAAAGAGGAGTTGGGCTCAGGGGTTAAAGAGATTAAATGTGATGTCTTACAATACACAAGAATGGATTCTGGCTTCCCTGTGAGGTTTAAAATCTTTTGTAAAGAGGATGCAGCAAGTAGTAACTGTCAATCAGCACAGATGCATGAACCATGTTGATAAAATAAAGTAGCATATTGAGCTTTTATTTCTAGTAACAAAGCCTGTCACAATTAGGAGCAGTTTCCTTTTGTGCTAGGATGGCATGAAGTTCATGATCCCTAGCAGCTCTTTGCTATTCCTGTGAGGAATTGTGATTGAGCATTGTAATAATCAGCATGTCGCACATCAGCCTTTCCTTCTTAAGATTCAGCTGCTGTGTTCGGTAAGTTTTTTCCAGAGGAGGTACAGGGGTGTGGCCTGATCCAGAACACATTCTTGCATTGCCCTGATGGTAAGCTCTTGGTTTCTTCCATAGAGTTTCTCTCTTCAGCCACACTCCAGTGCTGACTCAGCTCTATGACATTAAAATCTTTAATGGTTATGATGCTGTGGAGATAAATTGTATTTTCTGGGTTTTTCCTTTATAAAACTGACTCTATTAGACTGACTACACAAAGAAAGAACTGAAATTGTATCTCAGCTTCTTCCCCCTTGCTGCAGGGATCAATGTTGACTGTTAAAAAATAAATAGGAAGGCAGGGAGTGAAAGGATCTATTTCAGAACTATGTTTTACTCCTGAGTACCTGCAGGTTTTAATCACTGACCCAGTGATCCTACCCAGATCACTTTTTTATAACACATATAAGTTAAGGGGATACAAAATTCATCCTCTACTGACTTTTCAGCTTCATTTAAAAATTAATTTATCATAATTTCTAAATTCAGCCTTTGGGAAGGGGTTGGAGAGAAGAAGAGATAATTTAATATGGAGGAAGTTGTGACATCAGAACCTCTGGACACAGTGAAGAAAATGAATGCCACAAATGAAGATGCATAGAAGAATTGATGTGTTCTCAAAGTTCATGATAACTTAATCACATACCACAATGACAGTAGTTTCAGAATGTATATGCAGCCATACAGAAGGTGTGTGTGCATGTATATGCACATATGTAAAAGATACATACTTTTCTGTTTATTGCTATATATATGTACTTGTGTATTTTTTACTCTGAGATGGAAACTCCAAGCTGTCACCCTCTCTGATATCTTTGTTCAAGGGTGTGCATGCTTCTTTGTGCCTTTGTGTGTATGTGAAAAAAATGTTCTCAGATCTCACATTTAAAATTAAAATATTTCAACATAGTAATTCATGTTGGGTTTATGTTGCAACTTATATCCAGCCTGTCACTGCTGTAGGTGGCATTACCACAGAAAACTAAAGGAATTGCTAGAAAATATTTTTATTTATAGTAAGCTTAGCTATATCATTAATTGACTGTGGCTCTGTAGCAGGAAGCAAATGTTTGTGCCCATTGTTTCTTGGAATACAGTGAGAGGAGCAGGATTGCCTCCCCTTACCCTCTCACTTAATAGTGATATCAAAGGAGATTTGTGTGAGATTGGCTGAACTCAGTGCCCAAAGGAGTGCCTTGTTCCAAACGTTTTTATTTTTCTGTGGTTAAAAAAGTACTAAAATTACTCAAACTCAAGCTTCTGGTAGCCCTTTTTCAAATACGGACCATTCCTTGTCAGCCATGTCAGATTTTGCAGCTATGTCATGTTGTACAGAACTCTGGAAAGAAGCTTGCAGGAGCTGGTGATGTGGGCCATTAAGCAACAGTTTTAGTTCAGAAGCCTGCTCTGAACTCACTGCATGCTGAATTGGTTTTATTGCACATCTGGTCCAGCCTTTGGTGACACTGGTTTGATTGCTGATCCTGCTCTGAATGCATTCTTAACTAGGCATAGGAGAGATCATTTCTTCATGGGCTAGGCACAGGCTAACAGGAAGATAAAAGGGTAAATATTCAGCTTTCATGAAAGAGAAATTGGAAGATGTAGTTGGATGACCAGACCAGCACAGAAAATACACTGGAGCATTTCTCTGCCAGCAGAGATCCTCATCCCTGCAGGGCTCCTGCCCATGAGGCTGAGGGCACTGCTGGGCATTGGCAGGTTGGGAAATACCTGTAAGGGTATCGAGTCCAACTGTAAACCTAATACCAGTACAGGCTCCCAGCAACGTGGTGTTCATTTTTTGGATACACTTGAGTTTGCACAGGAAGAGGTTTCTGTGGGCAAGGAATGGACGTAACACAGGAAGGCTGCAGAGGGCTGCATCAGCTACTAACATCAAAAATCTGTGCCGTTATTATCTGAATTGATGCTTCTTCAGTACTTCTGGAAGTGACATCCAGGTCTCAGCTAGATCCATCCTGGAGAGGTGGCTTTCCTCTGCAGGCCTCACTACCATATATAGTTTAACAGCTGAGAGGGCAGTAGATGGGTGTGGGATGCTTGCCCAGAATAGCAGAGGAAGTTGAAGACTGTGTCTCATTATTAGTCATTACTTGCCTTTGCAGGAGCATTTTTGCTTTTTCTGTAGAAGACAGGCTCACAATTGCATCTGCATTTTATGCACTTCCAAGAGAGGCCCCTGAATATATCCTGGGGTTTGGGAAAGAAGAGATTTATGAAATTTAAGTTTTCCATTATTTCAAACCTCTTGTGGAATACTGGAAGAACAGACTGCTTTGTCATTTGTTCATTCAAAGATGTACAATCACATGGCTGCTCGTGTCTTCACTTAAGGATTATATCCCTATTTCCCTAATACTTTTTATCCCCATTGAACTGCATTAAAAAAAAAATCCCTATGTCCCTTACCACATGTTTAAAATGTAAATGTGCATTTATAAAAACCTTGGAAGTTTACACAGCTATGCTGCTGTGACTTAAATTTGCAATGGTCAAAGCATGCAGAGGGCCTCAGTTTTCTTCAGTCACTAAGTGTTCTCAGCACAATTTTCTGTTCTTGACTCAGGCTCTGTAGAGCTTTTGTCATTTGCTGTAGTTTGCTCTTGGTGCTGACTGCTAGAGGGATACACCCTGTGGCTGTGCTGCTCTAACTCACTGCTCACTGGACTCTGCAAGGAGCCATGAGCTGGGTGGAGCATGTTCAACACATGGCTGATAACTCATCTCTGTCTTTATCAGGTGAGCTGGCTGGCTCAAGTGCCAGAGGTTCTTGCAGCTGGGAGAGCACCAGGTGTGACTGAGAGCTAGCTGGCTGGAGAGGTGGGCAAGGCTTCTCAGGAGCAGGGCACAGCACCAGTTCTAAAGGGGGCACAAGCATTGTGTTTGTTTTGTGCCTTGGGCTGCTGCTGAATACCCATGTGATAGCTGGGCCCGCATTTCTCACGCTGCAGTGGCTTGGAGTTACTTGAACATTCTGTGTTGATGTAAACAGAATCCAGAGTAAAATTCAAGGTGATTAACATCCTAGTCTTGTGAGAAAGCACCTCTCTCTACATGCTGCCCTCTGGTCTTCACAATCACAGGCTGGAGCAGCACAGCACCAGCCTTTGGGGTTTGGCATTGATCCCATTCTGCCTCTGTTACCCTCTAGATGGGATGAGGGACTTCTTTCCCTAGACCTCACAGGAACAGGGAGGCTGAGGCTCAGTGGAGCTTTACTTGCTCTCACTGTGGTTACCTCTGCTCGTGGCATGTGCGTGGGTATTGTTTGTATCAGAGCTGAAGTGAAGCAGCTGTTTGTGCTCTGTGTCTGCAGTGACTTAACATGGAGAGCTGCTCAATACTCACCCAAGTCCACAAAATCATTTAACTTCACAGGGCACATGCATGTCCTGGCTTAGTTCTGCAGAACTAGTAGTGAAGAGTCTGTGTATAGGGCAAGGAATTGTATGGTCTGGTGAGGGAAGGGGAAGTGAGTTCTCAGGCATGTGGGATCCAACCAAGATTAATAATGTAGTGGTGCAGATTGGAGACAGAAGAGCCCTGTTGACTTTTCAAGGATGACCCTCCAGTTGCACAGACTTCTAGAATGCCGTGTCAAAAAGAGGAAAAGGTGGAAAGAAGCAAGATGACATCCTCAGGAAAGGGTTCTCCAGTGCACACAAGTATGTCTTACATGGAGATGTTCTTTCTACTTGGAAGAAGAAATTTACGTCCATCAGCCACAAGAGTTTCTGATGATCACTTGTCAGTACTTGGGAAAGACTACAACTATTCCCTTAAAATTAGGAACCACTGTTAGGGAGTGGATTGGCACAGGACACTATCCCCCACATCCATCTGTTAACAGTGTAGGGCCAGGGAGAAAACTCAGAAAATATGAAATATAATCGATCAGCAAATACACTACAAATTTAAGCATAGAAAAATTTACTCGTTCAGCCCTTGAACGACATGAACTGGTAGAGGTGTGGTTTTTTCAGTGCAGATGTACTGATTTATATAGTATAGGGTATGTTCTTAGTAGTTGAAACATGTTTTCAAGCTTTACATAGACTGGAAATTAAATTCAGCAACTGTAACTTATTCTTGGCTTTTAAGTTAGCTGCTATTGCTGCTGAACTACAGACAAATGTACCATAACCAAAGTGGCTCTTTTCTAGCTGTAGTTCCTAGAACGTGACCAAACACACAAGATTTTTGCAGAAATTAAGACATCTGTTAATAGCAAAAGTCACGAATCGAAGCCCAAGATGTTAAGTGGATTTGGGGAAGACTAAGCATTTAAATAAAACCTAAAGAGAAAACAATTATTTCATAAGAATATTCTCTGATAACTGATGAGGTACCTGTGCTTCACACAGGTTAGACTTCTGTTTAAACGAGTCCTTTAATGTTTTACTACTGTTACATATTAATCAAACTCACAAAAGTACCAAAATTAATGAAATTTTATTTGCAAAAATCAAGTTGAATGTGACCTATTGAATTCAACAGAAGAGAGCCTCAGTTTAGTTTATCAAAATACTTCAGTTTTCCAGCTGGATCTGGAATTATCTGTGCAAGAAAGAAAATGAAAATGTTAGTCAAAAACCAAAGCCATGAAAACATAGCAAACTATAAAGCCAGAACAGCACAGTATTTCACAGTAAGATGGTACTGCCAACTCACTTGCAACACTGAAGAGTAATTTATCAGTTGGCTTGGTACTAGATTACTGTTCATCTCTAGAGGTCCCTAACAGCAGTAGCAGAGAGGTTCAACCCATTGAGGCATGAGAGAGTGCAGCCTACCAAAGGAAGAATTTTGACAGCTTGCCCCAAAAGCAAGATATTTTTGTAAATTAGTATCTGTAATCTAGAGGCTTAGAATTTACTTACAGTTCTTCCCTTGGCCACCACACTCTCATGGCTTCCTCTGGTTTGATCTAATTAAATCAAACACATTTAGAAGGCATGACTACATCTTTGAGAAAGGCTTTTTCAACTACTCTGCTATTGTCTGCATCTTTTGCACAGAGGAGGTGGAGAATGTTTATGTATTGGTTTACATTATTAAATTGGCAGTTTTGGAGCTGTTAGTATCAGCATTGTAAGACTGTTAGAAAATGTATCAATGTCATGTTACCTACGTGATCCTAGTTATGGAGGGCAGAAGTTTTCAGTGCCAAAATACGAATGTTGGACCAGCCAGCCCTCTTTCATTTTACAGTCTTAATATCCAGCTTCCCCCATTATGACACTCCTCTGCTAGCTTGAAAAAACTGACTCCCAGCCTCAAGTCATCCTAGGAACTTTCACATCCCACAAAAAAACATGGTTTAACATTCCACTGTTTTTTACTGTCAAGTACAATGCTCACTAATTCTGCTTAGAGGCTGCTGGGACATGGTTTTTGTTGAGCCAGCTCTTTAACAACAGTGCTCTGTCATCACCAGATGGTTCAGAAGGAAGCCACATGCTCAAATAAGTGACAGTGATCTCATCTGAACGAGGCAGCTCAGACCTCTGGTGAAAGTTTCATTATTCTGCTGAGGCTCTCTCTGGGCCAGGGAACACAAACAAGTTCAATGAGTGTTTATGTGAACTCTGGCTCCTCTGCCTCCAGTCCCATGGAGCTCAGCAGTAACAAAGAAGGGAGGGCAATTGCACAGGAAAGCAGTGCTCCCTGCTGGAGTGCTGATAGTGGCACTGGCTCTGGCACATACCACAGCAGCCCGGGAACTTTTATCTTTCTTTTTTTGGGTAGTGCCCAGGATCTGCAGTAAGAACCACCAAGAATTTATATGGACAAATAACCAAGAAGATACAACAAACTCAAGAGTTTTGACCTTTCCCTCATCAGGTGTTAACAGGAAAAAGTTCTTGATCACAAACTCACTGCTGGTCAAGTGAATTTTGTTCACACACTAGGAATTTGAAACAACTGGAACATGTCTAGTGTGAGGGAAAAAATCCCCTAGTGAAATCAATAGTAATCCAAATGGTGTAAGTTTAATAATGCAACATTACTCATACCTTCTCACTGAAAGTTGCTGAGATTTTGGATTTGGCTCTAGTAGAAATAGTAGCTGAGTACTTATTAGTACTACATGCATGTTAGTATAAACAGTGACTTACTGTTTCACTGCCAGGTTTCCAACCAGCAGGGCAAACTGAAAAAAAAGGGACAAAGTTAGCTCAAGTATTTTTACACACACAGACTTTCGTATGCTTAATAGTCTCTTTCTAACCTTAAAGTAAAACACCATGAAGTGTCACATGTCAATATCTGAAACTATTAAATGTGCAGTTTTCTTTACACATGGGATGGTGACCTAGCAGTTTATACCTGACACCACCCACCACTTCAGTTACCTGAAAACTGGAGATCTCTGGACGGATGCCTATGCCTTAGTTTAATTCTTGTGCCCTTCTACACGAAGTACTGGCAAAGCAGTATCTGAGAATGAGCACTTATTCTAGTAAAACAGAAGTTTTGCAATAAAATTCAGGTGACTACACAGAAACCTACCTTTCTTTCTTTAAAACCAAAACTAGGGGCATTTTTTAGCAAAGAGATCAGTTCAAAGATTCCACAAGAGACTAATTTTATTTGTAACCTTGCTGAGGAGCAAAGGGATCACAGCATGTACTTACTACAGTGTGGCTGGGAGCCCTGGGACCACCTGAACAGCTGCATATTCTGGACTAAAGCTCTCATCTATTCAGAGCTCTCCCTCTGAGCCTTCAGCCCAAGCAGTTATGTCCTATTACACTGCTTTAAGACAGGCTGACAGACAAAATGCCTAGTAGGAGTTGTGGAGAACTGTTACTCAGTGCAGAGAAACGAATGAGGTGTCTACAGAGGCTCTCCTCAACATTCATATAAAAGCTGGGAAAAAATGTGGTACTATGAAAACACTGCAAATCAACATTCTGTAAGGTGGCTTTGTAACTAAATGTGGGTAAATTTCCTTAGTCAGATGTGCATAGCCTAAATATCAGCATCTATTTTTTCAAGTCTGTACAGCACAGTAGAATAATGATTTGTACCTTCATATAAAGGTACTTTTGAAATGCTTGGAGACCTTGAGTTGAACTGGAAGTTAAATTGTTTTCATATCTATACAAATCTTCAAATAAGTTATTTAAAGAAATGTGAAAAAGTTCACCCCATGCTTGTACTGGAGGAATAAGAATTCTTGATACAAAGTAATGATCTGAAGACAGTGAAATTTCTTTGTTGGGGAAAAATGATCACAAGCACTTAAACAGAAAACACAAGTAATGGTGCTATAATTTCCACAGTATCACCATGTATCTTGACATGAAACACTCAATTACTTGTCACAGATCCTCACTGAATGGCACAGGACAAGGATGGCCTGCACCTCCATTATTTTAGTATGCAAAAATGTACTGAAATATTCGGCCTCATTCTTCACAGCCTCACGTTTTATACAAATTTATGTTTGTGACACATGGTACATGATGCCAAAATTCAGACTAGAGGAATGCTTTATGCTCTCATTCTCATGGACGTGAAGCAAAATTTAAATTACTATTCTAGAAACAACCTAAGGACCTGGGACCACGGAATCAAGAAGGGCAATCAAACCACTTCAGTCACTGTATGAGGCCAGTCCTTAATGCTACTGAGCATCTTTCCTCCAAAAAGCTAATACAGTTTCCAGGCTAAGTAAACCAATCTTCAATATGGCAATATTTAAAGGAGCACCTTCTCCATGTTTGTCTGTGTACTGGAATGCTTGTACTAAACGAAGTGTTTCATCCACTGATCTCCCAACAGGAAGGTCATTCATTGTGATCTGTCGAAGGATTCTCTTATTGTCAATAATGAAAAGGCCTCTGTGGGTAAAAAAAGTGTGTATGTGTTAGGAAACAGAATTAATAACAGTGGTGTTTTCATGCACTATTTTATGTCTGCTGGATGGGAGGAATTTGATCTTTGCAAACACCATACAACACTCACCACCTGTAACCTACTATTCTTTACCTGGATATCAGAGGTAATACTCCAGCTAAAACCAAAAGAATATACTTCATTGCAGAACACAGGACTAAGCTCTGACAGGCCCTGCCAGGGGATGCTGCAGATGCTAGGGCATTACAGGGATCCCAAAAGAAACTATTCAGTTTTAGGCAAATATATCTCTTCAGGTAAACTTAGTCTTGATTCTACTTGGACTTGGGAGGTCCCTGGGCTACTGCAGTTCTGGGGAATCCTGCACATTTTCCCTGCCCTAGGTATCTACTGATGCCTGCTGTTAAACAGGATATTAACCATGATCCCGCTTCCGATGCATTAAATTTTTTGTGTTCTTCAATATTTGCTACTTGCCATGAATCCCCAAGTAAAAGCTGCTCTAAAAGAAAAATTTCAAATGCTTCTTTAAATATAAAGCACTAAGTATTACTCCAGCAAGAGCCCAACCAAACTGCAACCCAATGAAATACCTAAGTGTATGTCCTTGATCTTCCAGATACACTCCATAATCCTTTGAAATCTGGTGTGTCAGATCAGAAAGAAGGGGAATCTTCATTGGTCCAAGTCCTCCTTGTTTACGAGGAGTATTAATCCTTGGAAGGAAAGGAAATATAGATGTAATTTCTTATACAGATTTATATTCCCTACACAAGTCAGAAATCACAAACTACATCAGTATGGACAGAAGGATTTAGTGCAAGTGACATTTTTTCTGTTCTGCACACAAAGGAGATGAACAGTATTTGTGGCTTTAACAAAATGTTCAGTAGATCTTTTGCAGGTTTTGGCCACATTTGTTAATGATGACCTTTTTCTTATCAGTTGCATTTGCTTTATGCCAATGGGCTCATGAACTGGGACAGGTGAAGCATTTACTGATAGTTTCATTAATATTTTCTTTTTGTATTAGTATTTTTTGGACTAAGACATGACATATTGCAAGCAATACGCATTCAACAAGCTTAACAAATAAAGGTACTTTCACACACTAGGGTTAAAATTTACTTTAAACATTTGTGTCAACAGCATCACACTTTCACACATGAAATACAATGCATATGATATTCTTCCACAGGCTGAAAGTCTGGGGAGTACTGTTCTTTTGCTAAGTTGGAACAATGAATAATGTTTAGTGAAAGACAAGAGGAAGATACATACCATGCTAAGTGAGTGAATTTTGAGTCCACAGAACATGCTACTACTTCAGTATTTATTGCTCTGAATTCTTCAATTCGGTCACTGAAGGCAATTATCTCAGTTGGACAGACAAACGTACTAGGTGATTTAAGACAAGATAAAAGTCAAAATTTCATGAGGAAGACAGTAAATTCTCTGCCTAACTTAAAATGGTGTGTTTATCATAAATTATTTCAGCTTTTGCTTATTTTTATTGATTCCTCAAGTATTTAACCAAAATGCTGCCTGAAAAATCCTCCACCCTTAGATTCCAGCTTAGTTACAAATGGATTATTTCTGAAGATATGAATCTACAGTTATTTTACAATCTGTATTCAGAGCTTGTACAGTTACTTTCTTTTAGACTTTACAAATACAGTTGAATTTAAGCAATATAAGCCAATTTTTTTCAGAGTATCATACTATAATTTGTTGTTACTGTGCAAATCTACAAGATTTAACTAATTTTCCTTCAACTTTTTCTATTAGAGAAGAACTAAAGTAGTAAGACTAATTATGTTATAATAGTAAAATGCATCTCTGTCCTCTTATCTTCATTTTGTGGAAAAGAATGGGATTGTCCCTTAAAAAGTAGGGATGTTTTCACTCAAGCAGTGAAGTTACTGCATTTTAAATCAAGGAGGTTAATGCTAAGTGCTCTTAGGATGTCATGGGATGAGCTTAAAGGGAAAATGCCATCTCTTGGATACACTATATACACTTTAGAAAGGATGCTTTCTTCTACTTGTAGCACTGATTTACAGCATGAAACAGAACACAGAGTCTGCTTAACTGGGTAACTACAAAGTTGTTTGTTTTGTGTGGAGACACAAAGTAGTGGACGCAGTTACTAGGACAAAGATTGCGTTACAATTTTACCAATGCATGATGAGAAAACAAATGCAAAGAATATATTTTCTTCTGTCACTCCTTTCTTCTCTCCCAAATTCTTACCAAACAAAAAATACAAGACCTCAAAAAAAAGAGAAGAATTAATGAATTATGAATCCAGTGTAGCTGCACTCAGTGGTATGCCTACCATGCTCTTACTTACAAGTCAAGAGGATAGAAGAAGAAGACAAGATATTTTCCTTCATAATCTGTTAACTTCAGCTCTTTAAACTCTCCATTAATGACTGCTGTTCCTTCCCAGTAAGGTGCTGGCTTGGAGACTGAAATGCAAAGAATGTTGAATTAAAAGTCAGAATATAACACCTGTGTTCAAACCAAGCTGTCCAAGGACAGCTGTTCTTCCTTTTGCTTGAAAAGCAACCTGCAGCACAGTTCCAAGCTGAAACTGCTTTCCAGCTCTAAGCAGGAGGGTACAGAATGATGAAGAAATGAAGGCTTTAGTACACATACAAAGTAAATAATTTGTGCTCATACATGAGCCCTGTTGATCACTGATAATCAAGGCCACACAAACCTTATCTGGCCTACTGAACAAACCCTGTGTGCACTGCCAGCTCGAGGCACCTGCTAGACTGAAGGGGAAAGCTCTTTAATACTTCAGGTACTCTCATTGTTCTGTTAAAAATAGCTGTTGGGAACCAGAAGCACAAGACAGTTCAAATTCACTTTGCTACTTTTTACCCATGGAAACCTGTCTAGAATTCTGGTCCACAAAAAATACAGGCCACAACATGGTTAAAGACAAATGCCTAAAAATGCAGCATATGTTTATTAAATTACAATTCCTAAGCAGATTTTAACTCAAAGACAGCTGTGTTTAAAAAAAAATACAGTTGAAAAGCATGAAATATATTTACTATTCATATCAGAAGGGATTAACCTTGAATTTAAAATATTAAAAATTAATCTGCCAGATACTATTTTCATACCATTGTGAATTCTGAGACAAAGTATAGGGTATGCTGGAATTACAAACAAGGTGGTCTGAATACACTTGCCATGTCAAGGACATTGACATACATCTCCAGCAAATTAGGGAAAAGCTTCTGAAAAAATATGTGGGATCTTAAATATTATGTGGACGGTGCCTGAATTGTTTGGCTCTCCTTTCCTTAGTACAACCCACAGCTGCAGAATATAGTTAGCAAGGATGTATAACAAGGACCTTCAGATTAGGAGGGAGAAGGAAAAGATACTAAACAAAATACTGTATATTTTGATCCCTTTCTAAATTAAGGCAGTTGTTTTTGCAGTTATAAACATCTGTCTGTAATAACTCACACTGCAAAGGGGGAGAAACTCAAACAACATCGGTTACAAATATCTTAGCTGCTTTTCCCTCTTTTTTTTTTTTTTTTTTTTTTTTTTAGCATCTGCTTGCAAACGTTTAAAACAGAACGTACGCCCTGGCTCAGTACAGGAAAAGGATTTTAAATTGTCACAGGGAAGATAATATCTGTGTGATCTCTCTGTTACCCTCTGTGCTGCAGGACTTTGAGCAGGTGTCCCTGAACATCTCACAGCAATGCGATGTACGTTGTTTGTCCCCACGTCTGTCAGGTAAAGCATTTAAATCGCATCAGAGCACAGGCACAAAACCAGCGCCAAACTCAGCGCGGTGGCGGCGGGTTACGAGAGGTGCCCGTTCACTGCTTCTGATCGCAGCGTGAGCACAAAACATTGCTGGGTATCCCTGGAAGCGCTTCCCTGAACTCGTTCGCCATTTCTGGAACCACGGACCTCGCCAGACCCCGCTAGACGGCGGCGGTGACCACGATGGAAACGTAGGTCTGGAAGGAGCTGGCGGAGGCAGTCCGCCCTCCCCCTCCTTCCCTCTCCCGTGCCTGCCGGGGCCCCCCGGAGGCCGCAGGCAGAGCGGGCGTGGGGCCGGGAAGGGCTCGGGGAGCCCCGCGCTCCGCCTGACGTGGCGCTGCCGCCGCCCCGCTCCGCAGCCCCGAGGCGCACTGCGGGCACATCCCCGGCCCGGCCCCGGCCCCGGCCCCGGCCCCGCTC
>VWZV01015119.1:1317308-1381858 GCA_013397155.1 Irena cyanogastra
GGGAGGAGCTTGGCCCGTACGCACTCCCGCCGCATGGCATGGCATGGCCGGGCCGGGGCTCAAGGAGGCGGGCGGGGACCCGAGGGGCTGGGGCTGTGCTAGCCCCGGGCCCCGCGCAGCCACCCCAGGTCCAGCATCGGAACCCCATCCCGGCACAGCCACCCCGGGTCCGGCACGGGAACCCCATCCCGGCACAGCCACCCCGGGACACAGCACAGCCTCCCCGGGCCCGGCACGGGATCCCCATCCCGGCACAGCCGCCCCGGGCCCTGCCCCGTCCGTGGGGCCGGGCGCTGAGCGCGGGCAGTGCCGCCGGGGCTGCGGCCTCGTGCTCCGGCCTCGGAGGAAACGGGGAAATATGTATGTCTGTAGGGCAAGCCGGGAAAAGAACGCGGGTGTGTGGAGGGACAGCGCGTCCACATCCGGAGCGTGTGATTGCAGAAGGAAACTATGATTGTGAGACGCTCCCCATCTGCTATCATCTCTTATCTGTGGCAGCGTGGGTTCTGTGGGCACGGCACCGCTCGCGGTCATACCCAGCTATGCCAAATGCAGATTGTGCATTCTGGCCTCGTGAATACAGGAAATGCAGAAAAGGGACACTGCCTCAGGCCCAAAACCTTGAATTGTTCCAGCTGGGCAGCGACTCGTGAATGGACACCGTGTAGTGCATGTGATGGTGGTGTAAGAGTGTGGTTAGGCAGAAATTAAATACTAAGTGCAGTAATTCACAGAATCACAAAATGGTTTGGGTTGGAAGTGTGAAAAATGCATATTTTGTGATTGGCTCTTTGCAAATATTAAAATGAATACTATATGTGTTATGTTGGAAAGTTATGCTGTATTAATCTCTTTTAAGTAGTGCTGTATTATTCTTTTTTAAGTAGTGTGGTAAGTATAGTTTTTAGGCTATAGCATTATATTAAAATAGAAACTATGTGATGTAAGATAATTTTTGTAACTAGCTCAAGGAATGGAAAAGACAATCAAGAAATTCTTCACACTATCCTATCTGGATAGAGATAACAGCAACAGACACCAAGATTCCCAGAGAAGAAATATTGCCTCCTTATCGGGAAAGCTCAGACTTCGAGGAATCAAGAGTGTTGATTTACAAGATGGGGAGGAAAGCTGAAATTAAGCAGAAACACCCTAGTTTGAAAAGAATGTTTGAATTATGTGTGAGATATATGAATATGCAACAGGCTGTTGCTTTTAAGGGGTAATCCTTTGTTAGCAAGGTGTGCCTGGTGGTGAATGCAAGACACCCGGACATCTATAATTCTCTGTTTTATTGTCTCTTATTGTTCTAATTTTCCTTATTATTTTCATTACCACTTTCATTACTATTTTTATTATTATTAAATTTCTAAAATTTTAAAACAAGTGAATAGTGTTTTTCACAGAAGGGACCTTTAAAGATAATCTGTTCTAATACACCTCCAATAGCAGGGTCGTTTTCAGCTAGATCAGCTGTCCAGCCTAACCTTGAATGTTTCCAGGGTTGTGGCATCCACCTCTGGTCAACCTGTGCCAGTGTTTTGCTGCTCTCATTGTAAAAAGTTTCTTCTTTATATTTGGTGTTAATCTACTGATTTTGTAATTCAAAACCATTACTCCTTGTCCTATAACAACAGGCCCTGCTAAAATGTCTGTCCCCATCTTTCTTATAAGCCCCATTTTAGGCAGTGGGAGGCTGCTCTAAGGTCTCCCTGGAGCCTTCTCTTCTCCAGGCTGAGCAACCTCAGCGTTTACAGAAGAGGTGCTCCAGCACTGTGATCATCTCTGTGACCCAAATGCCTTGGTTCAACTTTGCCTTGTGAGAGGTCATTTTTCTCAGTGCTGAGCAGATTGTGGTTCATATCACAAAACAATTTCATATGCCACAGATAAGCATAGATAGAATGTAATTCCATGGTGCGTTTAATAACAAGATTTTGAAGACAGTAAGTAGGCTTTGAGAAGCAGTTGGTAAGGCTTTGCAGCACAATTTCTGGTTGAACTAGGCATACCTATTGGACAGGGACAGGTCAGGTCATCTGTCAAGTGTATCAATTAAATTGTACCCAGGTCCTTAAAAATAAGGGTGTGAAAGAGCTGGAGCTGTCCCTTATCAAAAGTGTTGACCTTTTGTGCTTTGAGCACTGTGGAAGCCATCCTCTGGGAAAAGTGGTGGTCCAGAAAAACCTCTCCAGACTGACAATGTCAGGAACATCTGCATTGCAGCCTGTCTCTGCAGATAATTTGTGAGAAATGCTTCAGGATGCTGTGGTACCTGTGCCAAAATGGACAGTACAATTTCTCTTTTTTTTTTTTTTTTTTTTTCCCTCAATCGATACCAAACAGGCATGTAAAGAGCAGAGGCAAAAGAATATGCTGAGGGCCATTTTTGAAGAATAAAGGCTCTGTAAAAGAAGAAAAGGATTAGCAAGGCACCTGTGATTATATGTTGTATCTTGAAAAAATCCTAATATTTTTGTGGTTTCCTGTAACAGATTTCACTCTTCTTCAATTCACAAAATTAAATTCACAGGAGTGGGAGAAACAAGATCTTGCTCGTGTGCTTGGACTTCTTAACCTATGATTTTAGTATTCCTTTCTCTCAAAGCTTGGACTTCTCTCCAGAAAGGTCTCATTTTCTTTCCATCTCCTGTGGTATTTGCCTTTAGGTTCCAGTCTAGGTTCTACAAGTTAGGGTCATGCCACTCATATCCTTACTGCCACACTAATAATCTTCCTTGGGTGCATTTGCCCACCTGAAGGAAGGGATTGAAGGTTACTGAAGGTCAGAAGTGTAAGGCTCTGGAACAGCTCTCTCATGAGTATGGAGCAAAACATCTGCATATTTACCAGGCTTGATCAGCATGTGTGGAGTTATAAAAAAATTGTATTAAATGTCTGCCTGAAGGGGAAATGGACTTGATGGCACATGAGATCCCTTTGTCCCTTTTTTTCACAGGGAGTTGGTGGTGGCCATTCTCTGTTTATACCTCCCGAAGTGTTTAAAGCAGGGTAAAACCTGTTCTTTTCAGTGCTGCTGAGTTTGACACCCCTCCCCTGTCAAGATCATGTCATTAAAAGGAGAATGAAGAAAACTCGTTTGCTCATGTTAAGCACTCTGGCTGTAGTGGAAAAAAGCACTTAATCTGTGTATTCCCACTGATCTCAAGAAGAGATGAGCTTTACATTTAAACTTGCTAAAATCTGTTGCTAGATTACTATCTTACGTGATCTAACTCTAGTAGCACTGAATTTAATGTCAAGCTTTCCTCAATCTCAGTGCTCATAAGAAAAGTGACAGTCATGGCCTCTGTGAGTTCACAAAGTTATTTTGGTTAGCCCTGCTCTTTTCTTTGTGCTGATGTTTTGAGCTGTAGGAAATGGCAGTGATTTGAAAGGTAGACATACAGAAAGGTCGAAAAAAAAAGAGCAGTTGCAAGGTGTGCACTTTGCATCCTTCAGTTGAAAGATATTCCCATGTATCTCTAAATGTGAGAGACAACCAGTAAAATCAATGCAGTAAAAATAGAAAAAAAGCAGACCTCTTGTGAGTGGAGAAAATGCTGAAGGACAAAAATGGGTTTTATCTGCAGAATATAATGTTAGTTTAATAGCACTAATTTGAGGTTCATATGTGATTAAGTATATATAGGCATGGAACAGAGTTCAAAAGAGCAACAAGAAAGACTTTCTGGCTGATGCTGTACTCTCAAGACTTCTGCAAGTGATTAAAAAATGAAAAAAATTCATGAATTGAATCCACAATGAAATCCAAATATATATCACTCTTCAGAGTCTAAATGGAGAAGATGGGCAGCAGACTTTCTTTTCCCAGTGATTAAATACTTGACTGAATGCTAAATTGGTGATATTAAGCGATGCTGTTAAAATGTGATAAGAGAAACACTGCTACATTCATCCTGTTTTACAGCTCTTCTGAAGCTGGGAAGGCTTAGCACGTGTAAGGGGAAATCTCTTAAATCCTTCCTTCCCCCCCTGCACTCAGGCAGTGTTCCTCCTGTCATGCCCTATCCAGGCCCATGGGGAAGGTTCAGTTTTGGCAAAGGCCTTGATAGTGGCAGGATGTCATTGCCACGGTGGCACTGAAGTTATGTGAGCAGGGAGTGATTTAGGTTACTGAAGCAGTTTAGAAGTGGTTATGGAGGTTCTGTGTGGTAATAAAATACCTCACTGCAATTTAAATGACCAAACATAAAAAATATCTTGGAAAAATTAGTGTATTGTAGCAAGATACCCGTCACCATTTCCTGGAACAGATGGAGCAGATGTTCAATATTGTGCTGGTGAAACTAGCAGTTGGTTTTATCCTCCTCATGGTTTACAGGGATATTTTAACAAATACATTGCCTTGCTCATCATGCATGACAAAAAATCTATAGCATAGGAAACTTTGCTAGAGAAAGGGGGAGTAGGAAACATCTGCTTTGTGAGAGGGATTGAAACAGAATGACCATAATTAAAATTAACAGTTAGAGAAGAATTCTTCTCTTTGGCTCTTGCTAAGGCCAGACTGGTGGGGTCAGCTGTGTGTGTGCTGGCTGCAAAGGGGCCCTGAAGAAAAAGTGTATCAAGCTGAGAGGTGTTGGGTGATGCCATTTGCTTTGACAGGAGCTGCATCCCGACTTCTGACTGCTGCTTGTGTTGTCAGCTACTGGGAGCAGTATGACTGAGTAAACATAAACACAGACTTTGTAAAACCTGCCACTTTATACTACAGAAGCATCATAGATATGTTTATTACTGCAGCCTACCTTTGGGGAATGCATTAGTGTTTAGAGATGAATTTATGTTTTTCCTCTGCAAACACACCTGCCATAGAAAAGTTCTGCTTCATTTCTTTCTCATCCAGCCAGCTCTGCTTCCTTTGTCACTGGTGTCAGAAACCCTGCAGGGCCTGTGTGATGGGAGCAGGGCAGAGCACGTTACTGATGTGTTTGACTGAGCACGGCAGCAAGGGTGGTTGGTACTGCGAGTCTCTGGGTGAGGGGGGTATGGTTTCCAAAGCACCTCTGTTCCAAGCTTTCTTCTGCCTCTGAAAGTGCTGACAGAATCTGCAAGTCTGTGAATAAAAACAAACATTGTGAAACCACCTCCTGGAGTTGACAAATCGTGTAGTCCTTGCAGGACCTCATCAATTTTCCTTTGGCTGTCACCTGGGGGTGGGTTACAAGTGTGTTTATGCTCTGTCTCATTTTTTCTTCCTTTAACAAGTCTGTATTCAAAGAAAGTGCCCAAAACATCTCTGTGCACTAGCACAATTTTTGGACAGCTGTAGTGATGAGGACAGAGAAAGTCAGTGCTGAACAGCACCTGTTGGACATATGCTGTTCTCTACAAGTCAGTGAACTGTGAAGGACAGTTGGGGAATTGTGCTGGAAAGCCAGCGCTGGACGTCTGGACCTGCTGTTGGCAGCATGCTGCTGCTGTGCCCTCAGACCATCACAGCCAGGAGCTTGCTAGCCAAAATCACCTTGCTGGCTTTGCCTGGTGGTGCTGCCCAAGACAGACCTCCACCCACAGAGCAGTAACCCCACTCTGTCAGTGTAGTGATCTCCACCAGTGACATTCACGGGGGTTCACAGGCTCCTGGCCTCGGGGTGCCACCCTTGGCTCTGCCTTCTCAGGTCTGAACTGAGCCTAGAGCACTGTGGTCCAAGCCTTGAGCTCAGTCAGCCTTTGGGAAAAGGTGGGAAATTTGTCACCTCTCTGCTGAGACAAAGCAAAGCTGTGTCTTGTCCTTGCAGCTGCCTGAAGCACAGCCTCATGGGTGGAAAGAAGCCCTTTGGCAACCTGGTTTCCTATTCTCTTAAACCAGAATGGGGACAGATGTTGCTGATGTTTATTGGTGACACCTGGGGGATGTCTCCTCTGTGGGTAGCCACTAAAGCCCTGCTCAAGCTTATGTGTGTGCTACATGTCTTGCATTTGGGCAGTGAAGGAAAATGGAATATTTAGCTATTGTCAAAAAATTGACCCTACTGTCTGAAGCATGGGTGATCCCTTGATCCATGTAGGAGAGAAGGCTGCATTCCCAGGATGGTGGGAGAATGTGGCCATAAAGAACTCCCAACTCCTCTTGTTATGCTGGCCTGCCTGTGCCTCTTCACTTTTATATTGCAAAGCTTTTTATATTATCTATTTTCTAGCAGTGTTCTGTACCTAAATTTGCTTTTCTTTTCTATTTGTACTTGTGAAAGAGAAAAATGGCTTGTAATGAGAAATATTTATGGACCTTGATGTGTCGGTTGCTTTCACATTGCTCGCTAGATGGCAGTACGATGCTTGCTATACCGATTGGAAGACCCGATGTCATTGCTCTCCAAGAGTCTGAAATTCCCTAAAATTTGGGGATATGGTATTTTCTTTAAAATACAAGGTCCACAGGTGTAGGAAATGCAAGTTGAAATCTATATTCAGTCCTCACAAACAACTCCAGTTCCTGTGAACCTGTTACAACAATCAAGCTTATATAATTTTCAGTAAAAAGTTTACTCTATTGAATAAACTCTGAGAGTGAAAATGCTGGTGATACTACAGTAGTCTCATAAAAAGGAATAAAAATAATTAAAAAAACCCCATAAAAGTTCTGGTGAAAAAGGTGAAGATATGTAACAGAAGATTAGTTTTAACCTGGTCACTATGGAGTACTGAAATCAATACTGGATTTTTGTTTCTGCTTCCTTTTTTTGCTAGCTACACACAATTTTTGGGAGTTTAGGAATCAGTCCAGAAAGCTGGCATCTCTGCTTTAATTGGAGTGGAGTGCACAGGTCCTGGTTCTTCTCTGCTCTTCCAGAAATCTCTGTGCTCAGTTTAGAATTGCTGTAAATAAATGAAGACTTTACCTTTTTTGTGGTAACATCCTCACCTATCCTCACTATCTTCACTAGTTCAGTTTTGCAAATATTTCAGAGGTTCAACTATTTCAGCTTGCCTGCTTGGTCTAATGCAAGGACCTAGAGGTTTCCTTACAAAGCAAAATTTTTTAGTAATTGGAAGTGAAATGGACCCAATATTTGTGTTCCTTGGACCATAGGTATATGTCTTAAGTCTCCTTCAGATAAATCCAATAGTCTAATTTAGCATATAGGTTGTGTAGTAAACTGTAAAGTACTTTGAGTTAATACTAAAATAACTGCTGTTAGAGTCAAAGCTCTTTTTCTGCTTTGATTTGTCAACTTTCCAAGTAGCCTTGGGAAGGCATGCCTCTGTGCAAGAGTAAATATTTGATCAACCACAAATATACTTGAAATCTAGTGTTGTTGTTGTTATCCCATGATTAAAGGAAAAAAAGCCTGTGGTACATAGATATGAATTTTATTTATTATTGCATGTTTACTTATTTTTAAGAAAGGCATCATTCTTAGACGTTTGGAGAAGTTTGCAAGTTTACAGATTCTTAAGTGAAAGCATAGTGATTTCAAGATACTATGGGTACTCTAGATTGAAATTTACTACCTGTGTGCAAAGCATTTACATGTTTATACACTACAATCATATTCACCATTACAGAATCAAAATATGGACAAAAATGTTCAGAAAATACTGATACTTGCTACAGTTGGGTGGAGCTGCTTTTCTTTTTTTCTGCTGCTCTTGAAGCCTAAAATAAAGCACAGTGTGCAACTTGCACACTTAAATCATAACACAAGAATGGGAACCAGTATGCTCTGACTGTTTTCCTCAGTATGGAGTCTAAAGTGATGAAAAGGGGAATGGGTTGGTTCACACCATCGTGTAATCTGAAAATAAAACAGCACTTCTGCATGAGCACAGTTAATGCTCCCTGTGCCATTCCAGGCATGACCCAAAGCCTGTCCCTGGACAAGGGATGGGTATATCTGAACCCCTCTACAACTGCAGCTGTCTTGTCAAAATTTGTGTCATCTCTGCCATTCATTGTGTGGGAGGTGCTGCTGAATAATTCCCCCTGTTTTAAAATGTATTTTAAAACTTTCTAAGATTCTGAAGATGGTAAATGTTGCTGAGATGTGTAAAATGATGTGTTGACCTTCTGCACAAATCGCTGTTGCAAGGGATTATTCCTCAAGCCTACGCTTTGAAATAGTTGCTGTGAGCAGCTATTGAGCAAGCTGAAGTTGCCAGTTAAGAAAGCTGATAACACAGAATAGTTCATGGAGCAGAGTTCCTCTCTTAGACCTGGGTGTTGATTTCTGAGATAAGTTTTCTGCCAGATGGTATTTTTAATGGAAATGAAACAAGCAGCATTTAAAAAAAAAAGCAACAAAAAAGTCAGGTTCTGTATCTCCTGATCATCCTGCAGGAAAGCAGTCTTCAAGGTCGTTTGCAACATTTGCTGCCATTTCTCAGAGGCCTGACGTGATGCTTTTTGTCCTGGTGAGTCTGCAGCCACATTACCAACAGACTGGAGCCTCTTAGTGTTTAGCAAGAAATAATTCATTTTAAAAATGCCTCATTAAAAATACCTGACATAATCTTTTTGGTAATTTCATTTTTGTTACCAGTTTAGTCAGTTTTCTCACTAGAAAGCCATCTAAAAACTTGTAGGAAATGGAAAGATAAAAACTTCCACAGATATTGAAGGGTTTGATTTGCAGCCTTGGAAGAAGCTTGGATTGGTGTAAAAATAAAAGTACACAGGCATTAAGCAGAAAAATTATGAACTTATGTTTCTATAGTTGTAAGTAAGAATATGCCTTAAGTAGGTAAGAAACTGTATTGGGTAAGATGGTGAAGGGTTTTATAGTGTAGTAATGTAATTGTATAGAGTAAGCTAAGAGTTTAGATGTTATGATAGAAGCATATGTGTGTACGTGTAATAGTAGCCCATTGGATAAAAATATAATGCAGTGCAGCAGAATAATGTAAAGGTGACAGGTTATAAAAACAAAATAAATGTTGTGGCAACTTTCTATTGGATTAGAATGTTATATATTGCCTTGGAACGAAGAAACTCGTGACTACCTTGAGCTATGGCCAACTTCTTACTCCTCTAAAATCTCACAGCCTTTGAGGCTGATGTTTATCTGAGTAATAAATCGTTTTTAGCCTGACAGTAGTCCCATCCCTTCATTAAGGTGTCGATAGCAGAAACTGTTATGGCAGCTTGGCATTGATACTGAAAGGCTTGGCTGGGCCATGAGCTTTGTGCTCTGCTCCTCTCCAGGCAGCAGCAGTACACCTTGAGAGTCACCTGCTTGCTGTGCCTGCTGCCTGGATGTGCTTGAGTAGGTCACCACAGCAAACCACTGTTTACATTTACCAAATTGTTTGTTAAGGGTCGGTAGTTCATTATAATCCCAAGCCACTTTGTGCTTCAGTGCATTCACATCCCCATCTCCGTGCTCCTGGGTGCTTCTGAGAAAGGCAGGAGAGCTGCTGTTATTGTGGAGGGAGGGATAGACTGTCACCAGTATGTCCTGCCTCACAGAGGGGTTTCTTTGAAAAATTGCAAATAAAGAGCCAGCAGAAGGCTCCAGATGACAGAAGGTATAGCCTGGTCAGTAAATGTACTAAATCCTTCTGTACCCACTCAAAGAAAACAGAAGTCTGTCCTGTCTGCAGCTACATGGGCTGTCTGTTTTCCAGAAGCTGTAAAGATTTTGCTTTTAGCCTGAACATTTGTGGTGTGAAGCCTGCTGTTGGTGACAGCCGAGCTTCCACAATGGAAGAGCGTGAGCTCTGCTGGGCAGCAGTAATTGCTTCCCTGCCAAAATGCTCCCTCTTTCTTCACTCCCCAGAGTGAGCCAGGCAACAGCCCCAAGCCTGGAGGGAAGAAATGGTCAGTCCTATGCCTTGAGCTTTAGTGCAGTGTTGCTAAACCCAGATGCTGAGAGGTGGGAAGATGAAAAGCAGTAGCAGTAAGAGGCTTGGAGATCTTTGTACCTGTCTGGTTCCTGGTGTGCCTGTAGGATTCCCATGTCTGGGTTTCCATGGAGGCCCCGGATGTTGTTTTAAATTAAAGATGAGCTTCCATGCAATTGTGAGACATTTGAAGGAAAGACTTTGGAGAAACAAGCAAATACTGTGATGTTCCTGAACAACTGTGCCCAGCCTTTGGGTGGCTGAAAGCAGAGGAGTGAGGAGGACCCTTTTGCCATGGGTCAGATTTGGATGTTGTTCTTACACGAAGTTGTGTAAGGGCAGAGTGTATGGGGTCTGAACAGCTGCCCTGCTATGCCCACAGGCTTGTCCTGCTCTGGGCTTCCTGAGGGAGAGGCCAGCAGCTCCTTCCACCCTCCCTTCCCCAGCAGAAAGCTGCTGCTGAGAGATGCAGCAGGGTCAGGGCTGTTTGCAGAGCCTGGTTGGAGAAGAGGTTACAGGCATCAGCAGCAGGAGTCTGGCATTACCCAGCTCCCACTCAGCCCAGAGGATGCTGCTGCCCTGGTTAAATATCTCAAAACAGCTGGACCAGGCTTGGATTTGGAGGAACATCTTCTCTGAAAGGTTGAGCCAGGCACTGAGGAAATCAGTGTGGAATAAAGACTTGGAAAAACTGAACTGAATCTGATCATCAGCAATGCATCAAGAGACACAAATAGTGCTAAAATATATGAGAATGAAAGTTAGTGGAAAAAATTAAATGTTTAGTGAAGCATGCAGAGATGGAAACATTGCTATGGTTATTAGGTTTTAATTGGAAACTGTTCATTCAAGCTCAATTTCTGTGCAGTCATTGTCCTAATGTGGTTGGGTTTGGGATCTATAGTTTCTGAATTTTCCTTTCCTTATGAGTTCTGAGTCCTGAAATATTCATTGTGCATGTGTCCTCCTGGCTTCTGGAGTGCTGTGGAGGGAGATTTTTTGCACACAAATTGTGCAGTAAATTACACCAGTTACTGCCTAGTAGTACTTACTGTAGCCTCAGGGACTTCAGTGGTCCTGCTCAAAAGACATTTCATGTGAAAGGAAACATTTGAGGGTGTTTCACAACAGGAAAGGAGTGCCATCTAAGCTGCCTCACCTTTCAATATTAAAAAGACTGAGAAACTCAGGGCCTGTGTTTTTACAATGCTCCGTGGCCTCTCTATGTACATGCACGCACACAGACACCTTAGTGTGTCAGTGAAAAAACTCAAATTAAGTATTTTCCTTCCACTGAAAAGTTTTCACCTCCTCAGCTGAGAATACTCCATTACTATTAACATACTTCATAATATCTGTTTTCAGGGACAGGAACTTTTTTAATCCCTGGTCTCACTTCACATGAGTGAATACAGATCTACCTGTTAACTAGAGCGTTGGTACCTGGAATTAAAAAGGTGTATTTTGGGCATCATGGTGTGTCTGTTTTCCAGTCCTTTATTTGGAAGTCCTTATCTTTGCTATCTTATCTGATGCCTTCTGGAAACAATTTTCCCTTAACAGCACTTCATAAATTTCAGCATACACTAGACTGAAGGTTCTGGGCCATTTCTCACATTTTGTAATGAATTTTCTGATTGAATTCTTTTACAGATAGCACCTCATACATGCAAAGCAGTGCCTGAGATCCTAGTGGATTTTTTACTGATTTTATGCATACATCTCTAAGAACTTGTGATATATTCTGAGAAGCCAAGTTGCCACTAAAAAGTGCACACTTATGTTTTCCAAGGCATTAAATGAAAAATCTGAAAAGGGATAAGAATAAGATAAGAATAAGCCTATTAACATAAAACCAGGTAGAATTAGAAACCAAGTGTGTTTGCATAGTTAAATTTTATTTGGAATAACCACAACAATTTAAAATAACTACCAGATATGTTGTCAAGCAGCTGAATGTTATTAGGGAAACTCTGTCACTTAGATTAATTTAATTAATGTCTCAGGCTTTACATGAGTAGCCATACCACTAAGATGATTAATCTCTGATTGTAAAAGGAAGCACCGGTATAGTTCTGTGGGTTCAAAATTTTCCTCACTGGGCAGCCCGCATGAATTTTAATTTGGAGTTTCATTAAACCTTGTTAAAAGATAGTTCTATCTTGTCATGTTCTTCAGGGATGGCTGGACGTGGGGGAAAGGCAGGGGCCTCTCCCCTGTGAGAGCCGATCCCGGCCGCCTCCGTGAGCTCCAGAAAGGCCGGAGTTCACAAGGGAGGTGCAGCCTGGCTGCAGGAGAGGTCTGGCTGCTGAGGAAAGGTTGCACTCTGGGGGTGTTTTGGGCACTAAAGGTGGGGAAGTAATTCCCAGAACCGAGCAGCTGCAGAAGAAAGCAGGAGAGTTAGTGGAGAAAGAGTCATGGCGAGAGGGATTCTGCTGCTGTGAAGCAGCAGGAGTGACTGTGTGTTGGAGGCACTAAATGGGGAATCCCAGAGAGAAAGCAGTGCTTGGCATGGCTCACAAGGGCAGGCAGGGCTTTGTTTGCATGGCTAGGGCTGGAGGGACTTCTGGCCATTGCAACCACTGCACACTCAGATTCAGCCAACCTGCAGTAGTGGAACAGGAACTCCTGCACCTCTGGCCCACACATCTGCTGTACCAAAGAAAGGGAAAATAGCAATTTGTCACCTGTATTTAAAAAGGACTTTGGAAACATGTCAATGTGGCTTTTGTCGAGAGAAATAATGTCTGAGAGAAATCCACTGCTCTTTGTCTGAAGCACTGACATGAGTGTGGATTAGGGTGATTTGGTTGGTGCGGTGTGCTCAGATTTTCCTAAAGCTTTCGATAAGCTCCTCAGTTGGAAGATCCTAAGGAAGCAAAACAGTGGCAGGATGAAAGGAAAGTTCCCTGCTGGAAATGATATGAGGAGTAGGAATAAACCGTCAGGTATTTCAGTGGGAGATAACAAGTGGAATCCCACAGGTATCTGCACTGTGTTCTGTGGTGTCTGGCATATTCATAAGTGGTCTGGAAAATGTCCTAAATAGTGCTGGATGCTTCTTTGACTGAGTTATTCAGGATAGGAAAAATAAAAATCTACTTTTAAAAACGTGGTGAGTGGCATTGCAGTAAAATGGCAGACTGCATTTGGTGCCAATAACCACGAGATAACACACATGGGAAAAAAAAAACCCTGACTCTACGATGCTGAAATGGGCTTTAAACTACCTATTGTGGCTCAGGGAACAGAACTCAAATTAGCTGTCAGTAATTCTAAGAAATGTTGGCTGAGGGCAGAACAATGCTCAAAAGCAAATGGATTGTCAGAAATTGCTAGGGAAGACACAGCAAACAAAATAATTATTTTTCTGTCTATTCACCTCTTGATTACTGTGTGCTGTTCTGGTCTCCACGTCTAAGAAAAGGTATGCCAATGTTCAAAGGGGACAGAGAAACCTGACAAGTGTTTTCACAAAGAAAGAGCAGCTTCTGAACTGAGATTGATTAGATAGACTCTTTAGATGGGGAAGGGGAAGGTGGAAAGGCGTGCGATAGCGGTGTTTAAAATTGTGAGTGGCACGGAGAAAATAAGTAGCAAATGATTGTTTGCATTTCTCCCAGAACAAGAACAAGGGACATCAGGTGGAATTACTGGGTAGTGGCTTAAGCAAACAACAGCAAACTTGGTCCTTGTGGTGTGTGGTTAAACTGGAACCAGTCTTACAGTATCTGCTGGGTGTCAAGAGGTTAGATGGGCTCAAAACCAATGGGGCAAATTAACAGAAAAAGAAAATCTGTCAGGGACTAATAGGCAAGAAGATGCCATTTGTGCCTGAGGAGCTGCCTGCGTGGCAGGCTGTGGATGTGGGGAGGAGAGAGAGGAGAAAATGACTGCATGGTTACCCCTTTTAAAATTGTTTGCCTTGGTATGTGCTGCTGGCTCCTGTTAGCAGAGGAATACTGGACTAAGTGGACCTTTGATCTGATCCAGTAGAGTTCTTCAGCATAATGTTTCTGTTTAATGTGTTTTTTTATGTTTTGCACATAAAATAGCTCAGAGACCTACAGGCTCCCAAGGTTTGATCCCTACTTAAATAATTTAGACCCAGCTTGGATGTCCACTCAGAGTCTTCAAAGAGAATGTGTTTGGAAGGTCTCATTGATGCAGAAGATGAGCTCCCTGGGGACTACAGTAATGCACCAGTGCCTCTGGGTATGGAATTTGGTTCCTTGTGGGATAAGTAAGTAAAATGAATACCAGTGCTGCATTGGGTTTTCCTTCATCCTGTAATTCAATGATTTGTAGTTGTCTGAAGAGTACCTTTTGCATTGTACAGTTTATTGTTCTGCTTTCTGATCTTGTGTATAACATGGATGTGCGGGAGGAAGCCAACCTATAGTCATTGGTTAGAGAATGCCCCTTTAAAGCAGTGACAAAATTACTCTGTAGCTAGAAGTGTGACGAGAGAACTGCATTTTGATACCAGGAGAATGTCGAACTAGAGTTAAATTGAATGTCTGTTTCTTCAAGGAGGGTAAATTTAATCAGCTGCTCAAAATCAAATTAAGGGGGAAATCAGTTTGGAAAAACACAAGAATTACAATATAGCTAATGACCTGAGGTAATACTGGCAAGAAATTTGTTCACATTATAAAATGAAAAATTGTTTCTCTAAGAGGGAACTGCTTGTAGCTGGTGATTGCCCACGGTAGTTCAGAGCCCGGTGTTTCCTTGAGAGAACAATTAAAATGTGCCGCCCTTCCACCATTTACTTCCCCTCTATTATAGGAGTAATACCAACAGTTATTATACTGTGATCAAGCCTGTCAGTGTTTCTATCATAGTGTTATTTTCTAACTTGGATGTGAAGCTAGAAATGTTTTCCCAGCCCAGCCTGAAACAGCCTCTTGCAGCTGGTGGTCTAGGAGTGCTCCACAAGTGTCATATCTTTTGCAGAAACACAGGCTCTCCTACAGCATCCGTCCTTACAGGAACCATCTCTACAGCTGGGAATAAAAGTGAATCCTGCCTGTGACTGCATCTTGCTGCAGAGAGGGATTTGGATTTTAATGTACAGATTATTTTGATTAACATGGGTGAGTAGAGGGGCTTTTTTCAGTGTGGTTGAAAGGGGGAACATCTTCCCCTGCTGATTTATTTCCAATATAAAGGGAAGACATGGAAAGAGCTGTGGCTCAAAGGTACTACTGCTGTTCTCATCCCTGAAGGTGATCCCTTCTGGCATAAATTTGTCTGTCTTATTGACAGAGAATTTGGAGATGGTGGCCAGAAGCTGCAGCCATGACTCAGTAAAAGGGGAAAAGTGCTGCTCTGATATTACCTAGAATTGCATTTAACTTGAACCAGCACAGTGCCTTGCTCTTCTGTGACCTTTACCCATCAGGAGTTATTAGCTAATTGAATTCAGAAGGTAACTCCCTAACTGTTTTCAAACTAAATTAACTTGCTTCAAGGGACCAAGTTGTGTTTGTATTTCCACAGAGATAATGAGTTTAGGCTTCAACTGAAACCTTGCCAGATAATGAGGGAAAAATAAATCAATGACCTCACTCTTATCTGGTCTTAACAGGCAGGCTTTCCTTTGCTGAAAGTGACCCTGAAATGGTCTGGATTGATTTACACAAGCACTGAACCCTGCATCCTGCTAAGCAGAGCTGTCCTGGGGAACGCTGCTCCACGAGGAGATCTAATCTGAACATCAGCTAAGCTGCAAGGATTTGAATCACAGCTTTTCTTAGAGTCAAAATTAATGCTTCTGAGAAATTCAAATGAGCAGTCAGATGAAGAGTTAAGGAAGAATTTAGCTTCAATACTTGTTAGAAGAAAAAACCCACATTCTCACACTTGTGCCTGGGACTGAACAGTGTTCATAGGCATATACTTTGATTCTCCTTAGACACATGCTTCTGTGATTATTTAATTAGCTGGTATGGTTAAATAAGAAGTGCTTTACAGACGTTCAAGGGAGATTGTTGCCTGCTGAGAACCGTGTAGCTGTGTTGATGGAGATCCTTCCTTTGGTGCCATGATTAATGGAAGAACTGCACAGCTCAGAAATGTTCCTCTCCAAAAGTACCTCCTTACTCTCTATATGGATCTCTCAAATGAAGGCTTAAATCTTCAGGTAATAAATGTGATTGATAATAGTTTTAGAGAATATATGAAGTAATCTGTTCAAATATGCAGAGGTAAGAGGCAGAGGATTTTAATTACTTCTAAAGCATCTGTAAAACCTACTCTTAGAGTCCAAAAAAGAAAATTGAAATTTTATAGTAGCAATAGCAGCAGTAGTAGAAAAGACCGTTGTGATCTAATAAGAGATGTGATGTTTTAGGGAGAGCTGGTTGCTTTTATCAAATTTGTTGATACAGGTTGTATAGTGCACCAATTCTTCTATTGTTGAACAAGGAAAAAGTGCCCCGAGGCAAAGCCCCTTGGAGGTGTTCAAACCTGACTGGACACAGCCCTGAGCAAATGTCTTTTTTTGACTCTGCTCTGAGCCCAGGTCAGGACTGGATGATCTGCCTTCCAAACTACCCATCCATGACTTTGTGAACCTAGAATGCATTTTTAATGAGTGGCCAGGACCTTCTCGTGGCAACTGAGAACAGAGGTGCAGAGAACAGAGCCCAGGTCCCCTCTAGGGGAAGGAGGCTCTGGAAAGGATTTCTCTCTCATCAATCAAACTGGGCTCCTTGTGTTGCTCAGCTTTTTGTCCTTTTGCAAAACCAATGTCCCATGCAACTTTCAGACAGCTTACCTCCTGGGAAGTGTCTGTGATTCCAGATTTATCAACCTGCCACCCCTGCAAACTGTGAGAAGTTGGCTTTTGGACATAAGTGAATTCCACTAAGAGCCACTTAATTTGTGACTGGCTTGGGTGTGCTTACTTCAGTGCTGCATCCAAAAGGATAAATGAACTTATTAGGAGGTGGTTTGATCTGGGAATAAAGTTAATTCATTCTAAAAACATCATAGGACAAAGCAAAATGAACAGAACACTCCCATAAAATAAATCAGATATGGAAATAAAATGTCAGAACCTGAAATCATTCTGTGTAATGCATTTTATTTTTCAAGTATTTGCAGTGGAAATGTTTCTTTTAAATGGTCACATTTGGAAAATCTTTTGATTAAAGAAATTAAATGAAAATATCCTCTGCCTTATTTAAAATATTTCAATCTTTTTATATGTTGTTTCTGTGATTATTAAGATTAAAAGAATATAAGATAGAAAAGTAGATGTTTGAGAAGCTGCTTTAGGTCATCGTCTTCAAGCAGTTGCCATAGCTCCTTAGTGACAACTTGAAGATTATTATATAGTCAGAGTGCTGTAGGGATCAGAATTAAGGCTTGAACTTTAGGAAAATTGTAGGATATTTTCTGCCAAGGAAAGTGAAGGCCTGAGTCCTTGCACTTGGTGGAGATCCAGAGCCCACACAGAATGTAACATGCTGACATATCTTTACAAAAAGCACCCCCCCTCCCCAAATTAACAGTGAAGAAGTTGGCTGCTATTTGATTGTAAATGTAGGGCAGTTAGAAATACATGACAGCTTCATGTTATTTGAGGAGTGTTTCCTTCCTGCATGAGGCTTACGTGGGCTCACAGATGTGCACACAGACTCAAGCAAAAATACATCTGGTCCTCTTCTCTTTTCAGGCCCTGAAACTAAAATAGATTGGATTACCCCCAGTGGTAAGACTGAGTGTCAAAACAGAGGAAAAGGAAAGTTTGTGCTTGTTTCTATGGTTTGATTTTTTTGTTTGGGTCATCTGCAGACCTCGAGCTTTCCCCACCCTTGGGATTTTCATAACTACTTGCTTTCTGTCCCTTGTGTGCAATCTGGTTTCTAAAGAGGTGGGAGTTTGTTCACCAGCCTTTCCCCCACAGGCAGCATTAATGAGCTCTTTCTCTTCCACCCACGTGCTATTTTCAGGAAATGTGTAGGAACTTAATGACTGTAAGACTTCTGGCTTGTCTTATTAGATCTAAATTGTCCAATGGGCTCACAAAAGGTTAGGGAAGAGACACAACAGAAGACAAACAGTCCTGGATGCAGACACGAAGAGCCTTGTTTCCTTAAGAAATGTCAGCATTTTAGCTTTCACTCAGAGCTGACTAGAGGAACATCTGGAAAGAAACAGTGCTTTTCTGCTGAAATGGTTCTTCAGCCCTGGGACTTTCAGGACAGGGTGGTGGCTGAAGGAGCCTGGCTGCCTCTTCCATGCTTGATCAGTCTGGACAAGTCTGAACATCCCTGTCCCTGCTGACCCACAGCAAGGCTTCATGGGTTTGCTCTCACACGTGCAATCTTTCCCTGCATTTCCCCATTTAATGTCTGCCAGTGTATCCACTCTGAGCTGAAGGAGGTCATCATAATGTGACAATGTGGAAAACTGTTCTACTAATTCAGTCCTTTACCAAATTATTCAGTTTTGCTTTCCTCAGCAGCTGGCTTGCAATGATCCTTTTCCATTTTCCCTCTCCTAAGTATCAATAGCCTGGATAGATGAAACCATTTGTGGAAAAGCTGGTGTCCAAACAGGTGAGAAAGACTTCCAAAATTGCTACTGGCATCAGCCTTCTTCTTTTGGAGGCTCTAAACTGGGCCACTCATTATTCTTCCTCTTCCAGCTGCTGAGTTTCCAAGTGCAGGTTTTCTGAGCCAGCAGCAGCTCACTGCCTGCAGCACTACAAGCACTTTCTGCTTGTCTAGGTGGGTTCTGGATTCTCTTTCAGTCACAGCAGTGTCTTATCTCTGGTGCCTGATGAATCCTTTCCAGCTACCCTCAACACTTAAATATTCACTCATCTCCCTCTTGTTCTTACCCCAGGGCCTTGCCCAGCTGCTGGGGCTGACAAGAGGAAAAGGTCTGGAACACCTCCCAGCCAGTGTGGCAGCCCAAAGTCAGAGCAGTCTTGTGTCCCAACAGGGGTTCTCCTTTCATGTAACCATATGCATAAAATAACAATAGCTTGAAATTTTATCACAGGATATTGGGATGTGTGTTTTGGAAAGAGCTGTATTCATGCAGGTTGTTACTGCCATGTAGGAAGTCTCAGACCTTGGGCTCCAAGTTTTCATTTTGCTATTTTGCTTAAAAATAATTGAACTGAAATTAAACAGTCCATCCTGCTTAAAATATTTTCCCTCTCTCTCTCTTTTTTTTTTCCTTTTTTTGGTGGGGAAACTTAAAAAGTATGTTTTAAATTCTAAACAAGGAAGGATGTTTCTTTTTAGAATTACCTGAAGGTGTGATTTAAGGTCCGTTTTGTCACAAAGTCAAGATTTCGTGGCTGGCAATTCCTATGAGTTCTGTATGCTGTGTAAAGCAGAGCCAGTTAGCTTGGAGGCAGCAGGTGGTTCCAGGTGCTGTGATACTTTCAGTGGTACTGTTGAAAGAAAAGCAGAGATGGACTTACATGTTGTTAAAGTTTAGGTGGTTTAGTGTACTATCAAAAAGACATCACAACAGTTACCTACAACTTATTGAAGATGGAAAACACCAATTTAATGTGGAATTGGCATGCATAATTATGTTCAAATTCTGCTGTAATAATGTTGTCCATATTTGCAATACTGTAAATGTGAAAATGAATTTCTGTCTGAAAGAGTGCCAGTGTGAAGCAGCATATAATTTTGTTTTTGTTTGTGCTGTACTCTGCATAATTACTGTAATTATGCATATTAGGCTGCTCTGTGTAATGGCACCAGAAGGTAGATAATTTTGCCAATGGAGCAGCTTATATACATTTTGTACCATCTACAGAAGTGCTTTGAAGATCACTTAATACTGCTGATTTGCCCATAATAGGTCAGAAATTATTGCTGCTGCTTCCAGAATGTCTATCTGGCAGAGATGTCTTCCATAAAAATCAGGTGCTACTAAAAATATCAGAACTTTGTGTCTGAGAAAACAGAGAAAAGAAAAGTGTACAAATCTTTAATTAGCTGTTAGGGCCTCTGTCAGCATGATATGACAGGAAGATGCAGCACAGATGATACTGTAAATTGTAAATATAGAGCCACAGAATCATAGAATGGCCTGGGTTGGAATGGACCCGCTAAATGCCATTTACTTATTTTTCAGCAGAACAAACTTACATCAAGACACTTAATAAAGAACTAACATGAAAACTTAATTTTAAAATGATTCTAAGCAGAAGCACATTGATGATAGAGAAGACAAAAGGGGGAGGGAATGCAGGTGGAAAGAGTGGAGGCAGGCAGAGTGAGGTAGGCATGGAGTGAGGTGTTACCTGGGTAAACTCAGAGTTTCAAAGGAAAGGTGGTATTTAGGAGATGGTTCCTTCAAATGTTCAGGAAGAATGCATAAAAGTCGCTTTTTGCTGTATGAGGTAGCTGTTAGTAGTGGCATTAGGGTAACTGGAGACCTCAGCCATTCTCTGGGAGTCCTTGGTGTGCAGCAGTGGGGCTGCAATGCTGGGACCAGCTCTCCTGCAGATCTGGCTCTGTCTGGCACTCAGCTGCAGTGGCCAGGCTTTTCTCAGCATGGAAAAACCTGACATGGGGAGTCCTGGGGAGCCAGCCCTGTCCCTCTGTTAAAGGTGGGGCTTTCTGGGTGGTGGTCTGCAGCTGCTGTGGTCTGGGAGAGCCAGGCACAGAGATTTGTGTGCTGGTCCCTTGCTCTCTGTGAGCAGTGCCCTGTTGGCAATAGCTGTTTTTCAGTTGTTGCTATCCCTCAGAGTGATGGATATTGCACAAGCCTTTTTTTTTTTCCTGCCAAAAGAATCATGGGTGGATAGGTAATGACTCACTTGTCAGAAAAGTTTGGGAACTAGTCACTGAAAGCAGAAGTGGAGTTGTTTGGGGAGATGAGCAGGGCACAGGGCCTAAAGCTGTCGTGATTTGCTTTTCTGTTATGCTCTGCATACTCATCAAATTAGGGCTCTGTTCTGTGGGAAGGAATGCCTGAGTGACCCTGCTGGTCAGATGCATTAAAAGTGTCCTCGGCCCTGGTGAAGCAGGAATGCTGCTGCTAGATAAGAGCAGATTCTCTGAGAGGATCTTTATGTCTCCCCAGGCTGAATGGATTCACTCTGAAGCAACAGCCACACAAAAACCTAAAATGTCATTTTTAGCTCTCCTTCAAAAGGCATAGTTTGGCAGCCCTGATTTAAGATAGCAGGCTGTGTGGGATACACTGTTATTTATCTTGTATTGATCTGGTGATCATAACCTGTGCTTTCCTGAGATGTAACACTTGTGGCTGCTTGTTTGGTAAAACTGACCTGCCACCTGCAATTCCTTTGAAATGCAGCAGCACACCTTGCCATGGGTTTGAGCTGGCACATTCACCCTGCAGTTTTCCTTTTTCACCCAAAGCAGGGCAGCCCCCATCCAGCTCTGGAAGGAGCTGGCTTTGGCTGTCTGCAGTATCCTCTCCTTGGTCTCTGTTTGAGGGGACTCTGCACTCACTTGTCATGTGAGATTCTGGGTTCTGACATCATGATAACAGTCAGAAAGTAATAATGATTTGGCTATGGTGGCCCTGACAAATGGCCATTTATTCCTCTCTGAAATTTGGCTGAATTAATTTTCACTCGTTAAAGCAGCCACAGATAAACTTATTTTTCCCTGAGTGATTTGAAATGATGTTTGTTGCTTTATTGACTGATGTGCATTTCAGTCGACCCACTCTTCTTTTGTTGACAAATTTTTAGAATATTTCAGGTAATAAAAAACTGTTTTCTCTTTGTTGGTCACCTCAAATGTATTTGTGTACTTCAGATAACATTGTTATTGCTTTGGTTAGTATCTGAAAGAAAAAGTGGTTATGGAAGTTGCAGAGCCTTGTTTGTCAGCACATAGTCTCAGGGAAGGGTGCTGTCATAATATAAAACTGAAGTCCAACTTTCTCCTTGATAAGGAAGGTGAGAAAATCCAGTCAAATGACAGAAAAAAGTAATTAATCTTTAAACTCAGGATTAAATCAGATGGTGAGATTTAGCTGTAGACTAGTCAGCTGAGTGAGACCTTCAGTTTGCTGTTGGGAAGGAAGCTGCAGTTCTTGGTGACCTGGAGTCTCTGGCATGGCTGGGAGTGGTTTTGCTCTAATGTGCACGAGGTCTGAACAAATTTTTCAGCCACTGCCAGCCTTATTTCCCCAGGAAGTTTTCTAGCTGAAGTGTCTCTGCACTGCTTTTTTTTCTGCTGGCACAGTTTGTAAACTTTAACTACTGCCTTGTTCTGAGAACATCTTGAACTTCTTTTTAATCTGTACTTTGTTCCTGAGATAATTTTTATCATTCATATAGAAGGGTGTAGCAAAGTGGAGGCCTTAGAGATGGAAGCATAGTCTCACTCTGTGCTGCACTTCCCTGGGTAGAAGCAGCTCCCTTACAAGGTCAAGCAATCCAAGTGTACTTGAAGAGTTTGGACAGTTTCACTCTGTTTTTCAGGAGATGTCAAGTGAAAATCTGTCTTGTTTTGATGCATGAGACTTTAGCAGTACTGCTTGCCTAAACTAAATTCTCCAGCATAAAATCAATCAGATATTCAAACTTTTATAGTGGAAAGTCTAAATGTCATTCATCTACTTGCAGGGGCATGACAGTCTTCATTGATTTCTTAAAACCAGTGGGTTATTTGCATTCCTTGGAATATCAAAAAGAAAAGGAAAAAGGGAACAAGGGAAACTTATGTCACCTCATTCTTTTTCTGAATTCTGGATGTCAGATTTTGGCCGGTAATTCCTAATGAACATAAGCAAAGAAATACCATTTCAGACCAGTTATCCTGTCTTTTGTCTGCAGGTACTTGAGTGAGGGAGGAAGATAAGAGAAAGTACACAGTGGTACATCCTTAACACTCTCCCAAATGCTTGGGATTTGTGGCTTAGGGTCTCCCTCACTGCAAGTCTACCAAAATATGGGACCAAGTTTTGTACCCTCAGACCAAAAGTCTGGACTTGCTGCAGAAAGAACCCTAATGGTTGAACTTAATGACCTTAGAGGTGTTTTCCAATCTAATTGAATCTATGATTCTGAGCTGAGAGGAACACTCCAGTGCATGGCAGGTGATCCTGGAGACCTCTCTGGCCCACAGCAGGGAAGGTTGTTCCAGTTTTGTGAGAAATGCTGGTCTTGGCCCAGATAGAGGAGCAATTGGAGCTGCAGGGCAGAGGTTAAATGTCATGAGCCACACTGCAGATGAGTGGTTGGTCTGGTCACCGGTAGCTCTGTGAAGTTAATAATGCTGCATGATTATAGCAAAGTTGTATCAGAACAACTTTGTCCTTCTATAAGAAGTACAGGACAGACTTGCAAAAAGAGTTGCAGACTCTTGGAGAGACTTTTAAAAAGAGTTGTGACTCTCAAACCAAATTAGGATTTTTTGGGTACAAGCCCAGTAATGCTCAATAAATAAAGGCTTAAGGTAATTTACTTCAAGTAAATAGTACTATATGAAGTAGGTCATATGCTGAGCAGATCATGGACAAATACTTTTTTTTAGTTAAGTTTGCCAGTGTGTTCCCAAAGATGGACATTTAGTTCGTCAGACAAAAGCAGTTTGTCTGTTTTTCAATGAGTTATTCAATTTTTTGCTTCCTGCAGCTTTGCTTGCAGAGGACGATAATCAGCTGAAAATTGGAAAAAGTACCATGAGTATTTTTATTGTCAATCTTATGGATTATAGCTCTGACTTAATGAAGAAAGTCAATGTTCCCACAATTTCAATATGTGAGAACAATTGGCCTTAAAACCCAATATGTTCCCCAGTATTACTTACAGGAAGAAGTTTGGAGAATTTTGCAGGAAAAGCACTAGGTTTCTTCCATGTGTTCTTCTTGCTAATGTGATTTCTTTTTGTTCCACGTTGTGTATATGTATAGCAGTAATGTATTATGAGTTGCCTAATTATTCTTCACCTTACTTCTTTTGCCTTCAGCTACTACATCAGCAAGTAAGTGATTTCAAATGTAAGATCAGTGATTGAATTCTGCTACTTGTTTGTGGTCATAGTGATAGAAACTAGAAGTTAAAAAGTTACTGATTTTTTGCCTTCGCCTTTAATTATCTGTTTTCATTTTGCAATCTTTTATTAAAACTCAAGTTAATTTTACAGAGATCTCCAGATAGACACTGCCACTTGTACATGATTACATCAAACACTTACTGAACCAGTCCAGTTACTACAGAGCTATATTTCATTAAAATATTTAATATTTCCATAAAATATTTTCAGATCTTAGCTTTAGTGCTGTGAGCCTTCAGATTAATTGAAGACTTATATTTTTGTGTAGAGAGCTGGTGCAGCTGTAGGTAGGATCTGTCATGGAAAGCTGCCAGAGGCTATATTGTCAGTAAATCTGCACATGAGGAGTGAGTTGACAGTAGCAATTGTCCACTGCATTTGTCCTTTTCCAGCAGTGTTGGAACAATGTTGTTGCAATGACAACATCCCTTGGGAGATTTCTGAAGTCATTTATCACCAGAATATGCAGCAGTATTATTATTGGGAATCATTAATAGCATTTTTATATCATTTATGTGTCAATATAAATGCACACACGTATGCAAACACACGTAAAAAATTTTGAATTGTCATATGCAATTATGCACAAGGGATACTTTTCTGTGTCTATGCACAGCATTATAAAAAAGATTTCCTCACTTCTATTTAATGAATGTCCAAGTTACAGACTGACTGTTCTTTCAGGCAGGGCACATCAGAGATGATGTTCAAATGGGAGGGCATGTAACTCAGCTCACACTGAGACACAGGGCATTTTGGGTGAGTACCCCTTTGGAGGTATAAATTTTGTTTCGTAAGTTTTTAATATTTTCTCATTTTTTAAGAGAAATCATTACTGTCTCTTCCTAGCTTCTGCCAGATAAAAATTGAAATTATATTTAGGAACAATGAAAAAGTGTACATATAGCAAAGGAGTGTTTTACTTTCTGGACTTTTTTTTTTCTTTAGGTGGTTACATTCAAGGTTGAAAATAGCAACATGTACTGATGTAAAGGATTTACCAGTTCCCTAACAGATTGTGTTGAGAAGAAAACAACAAACCCAACAAGGAGAAAAAGAGGAAGGGAGTAGATGCAAATTTGTATGGGCTTATGAGTGAATACAGATACACATAATTCAGGTTGTGCTCTGTCTTACAAGAAATCATCTTAGAAAAGTTCAGGCAATAAGGAAGTGCAAGTGCTTCAGAACACTGTAAATGAGCTCCCTCATTTACTCTGTTGAAAGGAAATTAGCCTAATGTAAGAGTACATATTATCATTAAAATAACTTCATAAAATAATTTAATTTACGTAGCAGAGGGCAAAAGTTGTGGGGAGGGACCTTCAGATTTACCAGGGTCCATTTCATTGTGTACAGTGGAGATAACAACTCGAGTTCCTGTTCTCAGAGGAGCACAGATAGTCAGATAAAGGAACAGAGGAATAAAGAAAAAGTCTAGACATTTTTAACAGACATTAGCAGTGTCTGTTAAATTTTGATTTTATTTTTTTAATCTTTTAATTTTTGATTCTTACTTAACTTTGAAATTTCTAGAATAAATGCATGGGATGGCCTGCCACTAAGAGGGCTTTTCTGTCTACTAGTTAGAAAAGTTTGTGAACCGCACCAGAACTGGTTTTTGGGAGGACACCCAGACTCAGGAGAGAATAGGACCCAGGACAGCAGTAGGCAAACAGTCTCAGCTGTTGTGTGTGTCAGCTGCAGGTTTGGTTCTGCTGGGAGCTTGGATGCTCTCCTGGTCCTGCCCTGTCCTGGATCTAGAGGGAAGAAGAGCAGTTGTCCCTGAAAACCTGTTCCTTGAGCCCCTCACTGCAGCCTCTGGGCAAAACTCAAGCACCCTGGAGAGAGCTTGTACATCTCTTCCTTGTGTGTTTGGTGTGACCTACTGTCAGGTGCAGAGAAGTCTGAAGTCTTGGCCTGGTTGGAGGCATGAGCTACAGATGTCCCCACAGAGTCAAACCTCCCACTCCAAGGTGTGCACGAGGTGCATGGGAACCAAAGCAAAATCTCAGCTCTCAGACGCTGTCTTCTCAGGCTGGAAAAGTAGGGCAACATTTTTGACTTTGATAACTTTTTTCTGTGAAGAGAATGGGATGAAATGCACTGGAATTATGGATGAGTTGGGGCTAGAGAGAGCCTTTGCTGTAGCATGAGGCAGTGCCAGTACAATCATTGCTGGTGCCAGTGCAGGCTCCGAGCTGACAAATGCTGATTCTACAGGGAGCTCTGAAGACTGCAGAGAGAATTGAAGTTTATTATGCACAACCATAAATATTTAATTCCTATTATTGCATGCTGAGAATTGCAAGACCATCTGCAAAACACTGTAAAACATAGCAGCATAAAATAGATCAGAAATGCAAATATGCTGTAAATATTGGAGGGACAACAGAAGCATAAAATTAACTCTTAAGCTTATTTATAACTATGGACCTCAGTATTCTCTTGTGCATTGTGGTGATATTTTGTAATTATACCAGCAGGTAAAAATGACCAATTCTCTCCTGGCATAAAATATGTTGTGATTTAATTAAAGCAGAAAGCTAATTTAAGTGGAATTGAGAAAGACTAAATCAATTACAAAGAATGCTATTATTGGATTTGAAAGTCTAGCAAAATTAGTCAAGTACTATAGCACCACATTTTCACCTTTTTAATGTAAGAAAAAAGATTAGTCCATCATTGTCTCCAATGGTTCAAGGAAGGTAATTCACAAAAATTGAGAGGTAACATTTTCAATCAATTAAGATATAATAAAATAATCACTTGAACTTCAATAGCATTTTGGCAGAAATAGGTGCTTTTCACTGAAAACAGAGGTAGTGCAGCCAAGACCTGTGCCTTTGGTTTGGAAGGGCTGTGCCAAGTCCTTCAGAGAGCTGCCATTTGTTCTCCTCGAGTGCCCATTGTGCCCTGTAAGCCAGGTTCCCCAGAGTAATGGTTTTCATGGGTGAGGGGGAATGATATCTTCAGGCAGGACAGGACTGGACTACAGAGCTTGGCCTACATCAAGGGCAACATTAAGTCACTCAAATGACAGTTATTATTCCTGCTTTCCCAGTGTTTTTGGTGAAAATATATTCCTTTTTTTTTTAATTTGAGATTTTGCTTTTCCGTAGAAAAAGTCAGAAATAGTTACTTGCTTTTCAACTCTTGTTGTTTTTAATCAGATTTCTTACTCAGCCTCTGTTGCCCTTATCCTGACCCTCACAAGCCGTGTATCTGGACTGGTGGTTACTTTTCAAAAACATCAGTATGTTAAATCTTTATTAAACATTGATCAAGTAGGTAGTGGAAGTGCTAGAGGTGCAATTATTATTCCTGAACATTATGATGTGCCAGTCTTCCCACATTGCCAGAGGAGAACATTGTGTCTTCTCAATACACATCCTGCTCTTCCCTGCCCACTCAGTGGCTTGCATACAGAAAGCTAATGAATGCTTAACTGAAATAAGGACATTATCGACTTTTCTAGGTGGGAAAAACTCCCCAGGGAATAGTTTAATAGGCTGGAACTGCTTACACAAGTTGTACCAGTGTAGCTTCAAAGAAGCCCCATGTATGGCCAGGGAGCTGGGGTCTGGAAAATTCAGAGGGGCAGCATCAAATCTTTGTTCATCTGGGGTTTGGGGGACTGATATTTCTGCCTGTTCATAAGAGGGATGGAGAAATGACCAGAAATTGTGATAGAACAATGCAAGTGGAGCCATAGGATGTATCTTCTTGAGTCAGGGCCATAGGCTACTCTAGAACATGTCTAGTGTAGGGGAATTGCTGTACAGCCCAGCCCTCTCATGGTATCAGCAGGCACATGCAAGACCTTGAAGTGGTTCAAAAGGTTTTCAGTGCAGAAGCTGTGACTGGTTAGTTTGCTCTCAGACAGAAAGTTGTTTGTTGCAGAATGTGGTGTGGTGATTTCTGTCTTGCTACCAGTGCTATCTCAAACCATCTGACTTGAAATAATGCAAGCCACTGTCCTTTATACTAGACTGAACTGAGGAGATGTGAAAAACCCTTCACTACACCTCAGATAACCTCTAGATGAGCAGTAGATTCATTTCTCACAGTTGTCTAGTACACTTGGAGTCTTTATAAGCTTCTAACAGCAAAAAGTTACACTTGGCATTGTTATTTATACCAGGTACATCATAAAATAAGGAATAAAACAAATGAGGTTAGCTAAAGTGATTTTCCAACAGAAATATATCTATACTGGCAAGTCTAAAAATGTCCTATGATCTAATTTCTCCTCTCCCTTTTTTCCCCCCTCCCTCCCTCCCCTCCTTGCTCCCTTCTCCCCCATACATACCCAGAAGATGATTATACTGGCAAATATTCCAGGAGTGGCCCTTGCCTGAGATGAGGTGACAATAAAACCTCACTGCAGGGCAAGCAAACTCCAATAAGTATTCCCACAAGGCAGCTTAACTCAAATGTCTGTATGCTGTCACTTTTAGCAGTAAACTGTGTCAGTCTGACTGAACACTTAAACTCCGAATGCTCTTGCTTCTGATGGGCAGGCTTACCTACCAACACTATTCACCAGTATTGCCATTCCAGACTTCATTTCTCCTATAAAAACAAACAAAAAAGTCTCCCAAAGTTTTTGAAGTGCTGTGTAATGATTGGTCATATGAATTCATTAATTAATTAAAAAAAGAAAAAGTGCTTGGATGTTGATAGGTCTTCATTGGCCATTTAATAGTCCAAGCTCAAGAGGATTCTCAGTAACTTTTATCAGCAAAAAACCCCTTTTCAGTACAAACTGCTCTGCAGCACTCAAGCACAAAGCCAGCACAATAAAGTAAAATCACAATGCTTTAGAAATTAATTTTATAAAAGAAGTGTCAACAATAAATGTTCTCACAAACCTCAAAAATCTTTTTTATAACTTCGTGTATCTTGCTGAGAAGTTCTAGGCTTGCATGAAATCAGCTAATGGTGTTCTGTCAAGGCTCGAATTTCACTTCAGAAATGGTTTTTATCAATTTTTTAAAAATTTAATATAAACTGTCTTAATCTAAACTGAGAGAAAATGCCCTTAATTGAAATATCACTTTCTACAGATGGCTGTGCAATAGTGGAATACTGGCTATGAAACTGATTTAATTGAATTGGTGCAGCCAGTCCTTTGTGGCCCTCACTAGAGGAGACAGCGATATGCATTTCCTTCACACAACACCCTCTGCTTCCATTACCCAAGACTCATTTGCTGCATTTTTTTGGCAGGAGGAGCAGGTTTACTCAGTTCAGTTCATGCTCTCCAGCCACTAATCCTTCTGGATTTGTCTGCAAATTCTGCTGCAAAGCACCATCCCAGTACCCAGGCCAGATGAGCTGGTTCAGCTCAGAACACGGCTTGGCCCTTGCAGCATCCAGCTTCAGGTGGTGTTCCCACACCTGAGATGCAGCTTTAGTGTGATGGAGGCAGCACACCTGTGTTGTGAGCCCTGCTCCTACCTGGCCTAAACAACTGCAGGACCTTGGCATGAGGGACCACTCCAAAAATGTCCCATTATAAGCAGGTGTACGAACGCACAATGAAACCTTAGCTGGTATTTAGTTTCTTTTCTTTACTATAAAAAAGCCTGCAGTGGGTAGCATACTTCTAAAGTCCTAAGGTTCCGGTAAAATATTAATTTTCCAGCAGGTTCTGAATCTCCACTCCAGGTAAGAATCTGTACTTCTGACATTACAGTTCAAACTGGTGCTTGTTTCACGTCACTCAGAGATGGTGGATTTTCCTCTGTTTTCAGTTTACCACAGGAAAAACAGTGAAATTCTGGCCGGTGCTAAAGACCAGATGTATTTTAATGTGATTCTAAAAGTCCCCCCCAGGGTCTCCAAGGTTGCCTCTTGGGAGAGTCCTTGTTGCTGGTGATGACAAAGTTATATCACACAGTTAGTCTTAGAAATTAGGGGAATATATCCACTGTCTGCTCAGAGCTGGCCTTGCTTCAGGCCCTGCCAGGGCAAGAGCTATGGAAGGTTCTTTTGGACTGATGTGAAATCATTAGTAACAAAATTTATAAGGATGAAAATGATCTATTGAGATTTTTTATGGCTGGTCCATTATTGCTGGTGCCAAGCATTGCTCAGGCTGGGGCTGGTTCATGCTCTCCCTGCCAGAGTGCTGCTCTGTGCTGGTGTCAGCCTGGCTGCTGGTCTGTGCATACAGCTCTGGACATGGCATTCACTACACTCTTGTTTTCTCTTCACCCTGAAGTATGTGAGGTACACCTCATGTTCACACCTTCCTCTCCCTGGGAATGTGTCTGGGTTTCAGGTCTTTACAAGCTGGGATGTACCTGACATGCACATCTAGGGCTGAGGAAAAGGATTGTGTTCCTGGTTTGCAGAAGAGATGTCCCTGCTCAGATCTTCCAGTCTTCCTGTCTTTGATCCTTTCGCTTCTTTGGACTCGCTTCCTGCTGGTAGCAACACTTCTAAAAGCCTGAGATGATCTTGTTTTTCTGTACACTATCCTTGTGGGTCTCTTCCAACTCAGAAAATTCTGTGATTCTGTATCATTGTTTGGTTTGTCATCCTTTAGTTCCTGTGCCAACATCCTGCCAGCCCATTATAATTTGCAAAACTTACAAGTGAAAGTCCACAGTAAAATACAAAACAGCTGTTAATATAAAAGCTGTTAAGTTTCTTCCCTGAAAAGCATTTCCTCCCTGCTTTGTTTTGAATGATTGTATTTTGAATGCTTTTCATGGAGGAAACTTAACATGAGCTGCTTAATGGCTATGCAGCCCCTAAATGTTTCCAGGACTAACTGAATGGTTTCAGGACTGCTCTTTTTCCAGGAGAGGATCCAGTACTCAATTCCCAAGTTGAGGGCTGATATCTAAAACAGGAACACTGGCATCTCTCAGTTTGCTCATATTAGTGATCAGAGGGTTTCCCAGCAGCACCCAGTCTTTACCCAGATGTGTGTAGCAACCAGACATGTGGATATTTATTTGAGGCACTCCCTTTTGGTGCTTTATTCTGTCACTGCCTGTTATTGCTGTTGTTTCTCTGACAATTTTTTTTTGTTTTTCTTATCCCTGCCCGTTTCTCTTCTGTTTTCCATCTGCTTCTCTTTAAATTTCCCCTTCTCAAAGGGTTTCACTGACCACTCACACCCTTTTCTCCCAGTGTTCAAGCCCAGATGGCTGGTGCTGACACTACAGTGTTATAACTAAACCTGGTTGTGCTAAAGCCAAATAAGCAAAATTAAAAGCACATTAGCTCACCATTTCAGGATGCCTCTGGACGACAGCTAACATCTCCAAATCCATTAGTGCTCAGCCAGCAGTAAAACATTCTTCATCATATCCCTGAGAGTTGGAAATGCATATTAAAAACCATGTGGTTAAGGCTCCTGATGATCCAAATGCCTCCTCCAAGCCTTGTAAATATGTGAAGCTGTCACGTATTTCACGCTCGTAATTTGTCGTGGACGTGAACTGCCAGTTTTTGCTTATGCAACTTTATTTCAAAGGCACAAAAGAGGATGGGAAGGATGGGAAAAACACCGAGTGAAGGATGATTTGTGCTAACCCCAGTGACATTTATCAGCTGTTAGTCTGCTTGCTTCTACCAGCTGTGCTGCCGTAGCTAAGCACCCCGGGGCTGTGGCAGTTGTTGTGGTGTCTGCTGTGTTTTGGGGTGCCCCGAGGACCCAGCTGAGCAATTTCAGCACTTCCAAAGGATCTGCCATCGCTTCAGGTGGAACATGCAGAGCACATACAGAAACCAGGAGGCAAGTGGTAATGTAAGCTCACCTGGGAGTTGCACTTGACCTGAGGTTTAATCCAGTTCTGTGTAATGAACTCGAGAGAGTGGTGCTTGATAGCTCTTATTAGGAACTGGGAATTAAAACTGATATTGCTAAGCAGCAAATACAGTTGCAACAGAGAGGATTAGAGGAACAGGCACAGTTCAGGACTGAAATATTCATCTAATTATTTCCAATTCCAGTTATGCCCAATGCATGAACTGAATGTTCAGCAGCACCTGGAGTGTTTTCTACCCACTGAGCTCCCAGCAGCAATAGTTTTCACAAATCTGATAGATGGTTTTAAAGGAGATCCTAAACTCTATGGTGAAGCTGCCTTTACTGTAACTCCAGGTATTGGAATAAAAATACCAATATTACCAGTGGGACTTTCCCTGGCTTGTCTGGCCTCCGTGTGTGAGCTTAAAAACAGCAGCTGGAGCGTCCCAACCTCAGAAGATGATATTATTTAGCTCACGTGGCCACGGGTCCAGGCTTCCAGGCTCCGGGTGTAGTGCTGATCTCTGCTGGAGAGACTTGAGGCGAATGGTGGAGGAAAAGGAGTGAGTCCTCGAGGAGAGTTGTGTTCAGAAGGTTTTATTCTGGCCTGCAGGCTTCTGAATCAGTCACTGCTCCACAGAACTCCAAACAGACCTTAACAGCTTCCCTGGTGTTTCCCAACTATCTCTCAACCGCATGGCTGAGGCGCCCTTTTAACCTGGGGGAGGAGTGGGAAGGGAAAGGTAGCAAGCCCACCAATCCAGGTGGGGGAGAGGAGGTTCTAGGGACAGAGGGACACCTGGATTGCTCAGTGCCCCTCAGGGTCTAAGGCATCTTTTGAATCTGCCCAACCACACGATGCCTTTAAGATTGACAGACAGTCCTGAGCCAGAGCCCAGGGCGTGGGGGGGAGGAGGGGATACACACACACACCTGGGGAAGGGACCTTGGATTCTGGGGCAGATGCTGGCATCGCACTGCAACATCCAGGAACAGAAGAAAAACCCCAAAGTGTCAAATACTTCCCACAATGTCTGTGGCAGGTGAAGCACTATGATTTCTAGCTGAATATTAAAACCCACAAAAATAAAACCGAAGCATTTGTCGATAGGTACTAATCAAAACACAGTGACAGCGAAATAATCATATTCTTGTTAAAGAGTCAAATGAAAAATACAAAGAAAATATTGCATCCTCCTAGAAGCTGTACTGGTGCAAAAATGGTAATCAAGTCTTCAGTGTTTTGCATTTCTGTTGGGGTTTTATGCAGTTCAGCTTTAAAAACCCATATGCACGTGAACCAGTTTTGAGTGTTTCATGTTTTGCACTAGAGGTTTTTTGCAACTGTGCTTTGAACGTACATACACTTGTACTTTGTGGGATACTGTCCAAAGGTGATGTAGAGGACCCAGTATAAAATAAATGAAATATTTTATCGTGTGAGCAATTAAAAAAGTGATGGACTGAGCATTATGTAAATGTTGATTTTAGAGATTTGCATGTGATTAAGCGAGTCTAAATGTCCTGCAGAAGAGCATTATTTCATTCAATCATAACTTTTAAAGTGAACTTGTGGGGTTTTTTTGTTTATTTGTTGTTGTTATCGCTGTTTTTAATTCAGGAAAGACAGATTCAGTGTTAACTAATGAAAACATGATTGCTATGGGTATGATTCATCCTTGCAAAAAGGATATGGATAGGGGAATGGATGTTTTGATCCCTGCAGAACACAGTAGATGTATGTGCTTCACATTATCCACCCACTGTGTCACCCTTTCATGTATAGTGTGCTGTGTGCCTTGCTGGAGCACCACCTCATTCCCAGGAAATGATGAATCACAGAATCACACAGAATGGGTGAAAGGGATCACCAGAGGTCATCTGGTCCAGCCTCCCTACTCCCCTAAAGCACACCACTCAGGAATATGTCGAGACAAAGTCCGTGTCTCCGGAGAAGGAGACTCCATAGCCTCTCTGGGCAGCCTGTTCTGTGCTCAGAATGAGCAGGAAGCTTCACTCTCTAGACCTCTGGACTCTTGACAGCTTTTGTGACTGCAGAGGTGAAAGCAATTGTTGCAGATGGTTTTCCTTTCTGGGTTCTTTTTTTTATCTTTTTGGTATCCCCAAGGCAGCAAGTGTGCTGAATACAGCATGGATACAAACTTCTTGCTGTTCAAGGCAGCGTTAGGTTGGAAGATGGGGCTTGCAAAGGCAGTGTGAGACCCCAGTGCTGGAAATGTGTTTGCCCTCCCTGCTGGAAGTGGCTGACGTGGCACTTGGCTGTGCCCTTCTGCAGGTGCTGGAGCTGCACGGTGGCCTCGTGGTGTGTGTGCCACACTCAGGATGGCACCTTCTCTGCCCTGGTTGGCAGAGACTGCTTAACCTGACTCAGGCTGTTAAAGATCCTGGGAAGCCGGTGCTGAACAGCTGAGGAGAGTGGAATATGCCCAAGGGATTTGCTTTGTTTCGTTTTCTGTTTTACTTACTCAGTACAAAGGAAAATACTTCCCAGTAGAAGCCTCTGGGAGCAACTTTTGTCTCATCTGGGTTTGCTATTTGAGACCAGATGTACCAAGAAGAGTTTCTGCAAGAGCAGCCCCTTGCTCATGGGAACAGAGACTCTAGTGGCAGGTTTCACTGGGCCAGTTTGTGCATGAGAGAACTGGATGGGGGAGAATGTCTACAGGCAGGGATTGCCTAATGCTTTTTTAAATTCATCATGCCTCAGTCCCCAGAGCATGCTGTGGGTGGCACAACCCATTTATCCATTTTTAATGTTGAAATTCAGTTTAAAGAGAGAACAGGTTGAAATCTTATGCCTCTCTATGCCAGTGAAAACACTCAGAGTAAGTTCAGATAGCCCGGTATTTATTCTCCTCCTCATGCTCCAAGGTTTAAAAGGAAATTACAACCTTTTTTTTCCCCCCCAATTGTATCGTGCAGAATGATTTCCAAGTTCTGTAGCTGACATGTAAATGATGGATATGATAGAATTACTGAGTTGACTAACAAGAGCACATTTAAGTAGTCATAATGAAACTCAAATTAATTGCTTGGGTATAGTTGTTTTTTCAAAGTTTTTAACTTATGGTCCTGCCCACACATAATCTATATGCTTCACTGATCTTATTCTCTCTTGCCTCTATGGAGAACCTCTGTCCCTGGCCCCCTGAAATAAGTGCTCAGCCATACATTCAACTGGACTTGTTCTGTGAAGGCTCATAGAGTGAGCAAAGAGAATGAGAGAAAACAACCTGCAAACCAGCAGCGTGTTGAAGACAGAAAGAGCAGTTCCCATAAATTGCATGTATTTGAGGAATACGTCTGTTCTGGGAAATAAAGGTAAGCAAGTTGAAGATGGTTCCATGCTGTGTTATTCCAGCCCATATTCAGTACATTCTAACAGCTCATTTTGGGGCCCCATTTCCTACATGGTTCAGGTTGAACACATTTCTCCAAATGCCAGGAAAACTGCAAGTTATATGGAAACACTGGGCTGCTGGTATCTGAGGGTGGACCTAGAGACAGACACGAGTGGTTGTCAATATACAAAAATGCACATTTACTGTGTGTAATATTTTTTGCAAGGGTTCAGGATTCTGTGATATAGAAATCAATAGTGTTAATAATTCTAATGAGAAAAAAATATAAAGATAACTGATTTAAATGTGTTGTTAAATGTGTTAGGAGAAGCTGAAGGCGTTTTTTCTACTATTTTTCCCCCACATCTTTTAGAGAACAGGCTGCTGCTCTGCACACACATATAGCATACTAATAAGATATTATTTTCCACCTCTCAGATCTCTTTTGAATTCAAATATACCTATTAGCACCTTTACAACTCAGCTTATGCATATCCCAAGCCTATGTGATTAACTATTTCTACTGTACCATTTGGTGGGTGGCATTGCAAATTGAAGAATAACACAGGGAAACAGAGTTTTCTGCTGTGGGTCTTAACACTGTGTATGGAAAATGCACAGAGGAAAAGAAAAAAGAGAGATTTAAAGTCATTTGGATGTGCATTACTTAAGCTGGCAGGGATCCAGGGCTTGTAATTTTAAGGCTGTGTATGGGTCAGGATGGTGACTGGTGAAGGGAAGCCTTGATAAGGGTTTTGAAGGCTGTTTCAGGAGTAGAGGTCAGTACCAGTGCAAGTCTGATGGAGGAAATGTGTGTGGCTGAGAACTGTTCCCCCAAGGAAAGCGCAGAGTGAGAGCTGGCTCAGGACACTCAGCAGGGTGGGCATTGCATTTTCTGACTCTGAGCTGAGGTGTTTGGCTGGTCCTGCTACAGCAAGATGATGGTGGAAGATGGAAACAGACTTTGCATGGGGAACTGAGGGAGGAAGAACAGGTGAAAGCAAGGGAAAAAACCAGTTTGTTTTGAAGTGACTGTGGAATGTTATAGCGGTGAGGCACACCTGCCTGCACATCCCAGGGCCACCTTTGGAGCACCCACTTGTCTGGCTTTTGAGGGCTCTTGGTGTGGGTGAAAAAGGCAGTGAACTCACCCTGCTGCTCCTGGTAAACATTTTCTCCACGAGCTTTGTGGGAGCCTGAGGCTGTCCTCCCCTGGCTTCTGAGAGCAGCTTCAATACCTGAACAGTCTTACCATGTTTTACGTTTCCAGGCAACTTTGAAGGCTGCACTCCACTTCCAGGAGGGCATCAAGGGTCTTTCTGCTGAAGACAATAAAGAGTGAGTCAGGTCTGCAGGCTGCATCAATCTAGGGGTTTTTTTTGGTTTTTTTTTTATTTTTTTATTTTAGGTATGATTTGTTTTTCCAGCAGACAAAAATAAAATGCTGGCTTTTCTGAAAAATGCAGTTGGTGGGATGTTCCAGCTCTGGCAGTAGAACTGGGGTATGGCAATATTGACTATCATCTGCTGCACTGCTCTCAGAGTCCTGGTGATCTCCAGCTAGTGCTAAAACTAGCTTAAAACTGACCTGTCTTGATGCTTTCCTGCTCAGAAACTTTGTCATTGTGGTTGAAGAGGAGAGGATTGGTCTGTCAGGTGGTGCTGCCTGTTACATTTGAGGTATGGGTCTGCACCACTTACTGCAAGGGTGTAAAACTGGATTGTTTCCTTAGCTCTCCTTGAATTTAGCACCAATTCTACATTGGATTCTGGAGCGATGACCTGCTCTGCTTCTCATTTCTGAGGGCTGGTTTGGGCAAGCATCTTTCTGACCCAGGCATCTTTCTGATCCCCAAAGTGTTGCTTGTTATTACAGTCCAGTAGGGCAGGGACAATGTGCTCTGCTATGCTTACTTCCAAAGGACTCTCCAGATACTTCAAAGCAGTGTTCACTATGGTTTCCAGCTACCTGAATGGAACTGATGTTTTAAATAATTTCAATCCTGTCCTCAAATTTTGGGGCCTTTTTTGAAGATATTAATATTTTTTTTTGTCCTTAAAATCCTTGCTGTTAATGAAGTTGCTTTCCAGGGACCTTTTGTAGAGTGGTGTTGTCTTTTGTTCTGCTGTCATCATGAGCCATAGCCATAGAAAAATGTCTGTCTTTGCCTTTACAGTAGTGATGCTTAATGGATTTGGCAATCAAGTGGAGTTGCAACATGAACAACTCCTGCAAGTTAGGTAAGTCTGAGAGTCTGATTGTTATCCTAAACTCCATGAGCTGAGTTTAACTTGGATGCTCTTTAGTCACCTTCTGGTACAAGACTGAAGCCAGTGTTAACATTTTAAAGTAAATCCAATTCATGACTTGTCACATTGTAAGAACAGCCCCATTATGCTCAGCCAAAGGCCCATCAAGCTCAGTATCCTGTTTCTGACAGTAGCTGATAATTAAGGAAAGGGTGTAACTGCAGGGAAAGTATTGAGTGATATTTCCCCAATATGTTCTCCCACCCCTCAGCAGCTCATGGCTTAAAGGTTTTCTCATCTCTGTGTTTAATAAGTCTTTGTGGCCTTATCTTTTGTTGATTTGTCAGATTCTACTTTTGCTTTCAGCATCTGCAGCACTTTTGGCAATGAGTTTAACAATTTAATGATTCACTCTGTCAGAAAGTCCTTGCTTTTGTTTGTTTTAAAGCCCTGGCTGAAGATTTCATGTGATGATACACCCCTAGTTCTTGTATTTTGAGAAACAAAACTTTTAATTTATCTCTTTCATGCCACTCATGATTTTATAGAGATTTAATGAGGACCTAAACTGAATGACTTTTAGTATGATTTAAGGCTCTATATTACGTCTTATGCTTTCTGGCTGTTTATATTCCATTTGCTTTTGCTTTATGTTTATTTCATCTTTATTTCACAAATTTAATCATTTTGAGAATATTATTTTGTCTAATTAAGGTAGAATTAATCCAGGGGCAGTGATAATTTGAGAGCCAGGATTTGAAGGTAGTTTATTTAATCTATGTGTCTCCAAATCCTTTGGATTCAATTTGCCCAGCTTTCATACTGATGGATGCTGTATTAAATTATTTAAATAGATGAATTAAGTTTGGAGCAAACAGAGGCTAATGCATTTCACCCTCAAATAACACGCCTCTGTAGCCAGGGAGCTTTTCCAGGAGAACTGAGGAGACAGTAGTGAGCTGGAAGCACTGTATGCAAAACAGGGGGTAAGGGCCACACAAAAACCCCTTTGATTTATCCTCTAGAACTAATTTGTCGATTCCTTGTGGTCAGATTAGCAGACTGGAGCCAAGAAAGAAACCTCACAGAGACTGACCATGTGAGCTGAAATAATAAGCAGCTGTTGCTCAAGAGAAAGCTCAGACCAGACTTGCAGAAATGTAATTACCAGCATGCTGGCTGAGCTGTTTGCATGCCTAGAGCCTGCATAATGCCCTTCTGGGGGGCAGTGGTGATTTTTAGTTCCTCTTTTGGAGAGAGCATCTTTCTCACTAAGAATCAGGACGACTGGAAAGGGATAAAAAGAGATGGAAAAGAGCGGGATATACTCTGCAGTACTCAGGGACACTAGATGGGGGTATTTGCTCACTTTGTGGCTCTCGGTATCCCTCACAGCTTTGCTGGTGATGTTACCGAAGTGCAAGGAGGGCTGGTGACACGCACAGGAGGGCATGGGTCAGAGGGGTGGCATGGGACTTGTGGGGCAATCTACACCCTGGTTTCCGAGTCCCACCCTACGGTTTCCATCTCCAACTCAGCTGTTCTGTACAGCTCAGCACATGCTGAGGTCTCCCTTCTGGCTGTGAAGCACAGCTCAGCTTCATGTGGGACAGGATGACCATGGCTCTTCCTCTGCCCTGGGAGGAGGAAGGGCCAAATCTTTCCTGTGGGAGAGTGAGAACCAAAACCACGGCAATGTTACCTTTGTGGGCCCGAAGCATTGCTGCTCTAGGTGTCACTGAGGTGTTTGTGAGGGCAAGAAAGGGACATGAAGCTACTTTTTGTATTCCTTTCCTTTACACGTTTGGCTTGCCAAATCGGTGTTGTTTAAAGCAGGAGACTCCTTCCCTGACTCACAAGTCTTGGCTGCCCGTGATGTGTGACCCAGGGTGAAGATGGGCTGCTGGCACAACTCTCTCCCAAGGACATGGACACAACTGCTGCCTCTGCAGGCCCTTGCAGAGCCACCAGGCTAGAGTGGGCTTTGGGCAGTCCCAGAGAAGAGCACAGGCACAGGGATTCACATGTCGCTGGTACCTGGGACAGATTTCAAAGGTGTCCATGGGATGCAAGATAGAGCTGGTGTGTTCTGGCTCTGTGGGATGCTGGTGGCAGTGTTGGTGAATGCTGCTGCATATATTCTGTCTATGGTCAGGTGAAAAAAGGGCTCTAAAGAAAATAAGAAAGCCTTGAATTCTCTTGTTAGGCTGGTGAGTAGAAAATGAGGAAAAAAGGTGTGTTGTTGACAGTCTTTGAAATCCATAAAGGATAGGCCATATGTCTTACTAACAATTGTGGGACAGATGTAGTAAAAACAACTCGCTTGGATCAAATATCTACATTTAGTGTGTTAGGAAGAAGCTCTTTTGACTTTTGTTTTGTTTTGTTTTGTTTTGCTTTGCCATGCTCATTTGTGCCCATACACACTCAGAGGCAGAGGCTCTGGGTAACAACCATTTGTCAACACCTGCTGATATCAGAATTTCGGCCTTGAAAATACTATTGAGTGGTCAGTGAAGCCAAAGGACAGAGAGGGAGCTGCTGAGTCATAGATGGGTCCCCATGTTTGCTCGTGTTCTAATGACCTTAACCACTCTGACATTAAACACTCCCAGTGTCCTCTCCCTCCATCTCTGATTGCTGTTATTCCCAGCAAGGAAGTTGTTAACTCATAGATTCTAGATGATTGTTAAGGTCTCTTCCAATCCAAAGCATTCTATGATTTTACTTCCCAAAGATCATTTGAGGTAAAGAAAACTGAGATCTTCTCCAAGTTCCCTTTTGTATTCTGGAAATTTTAGAGAGTTTAGGCTTTGGTGTAGTTAAAGGTATAGTTGATTTTCAGAAGCAACAAATATCCATTTTTTTTCCCTACATAGGTTCATAACTTTTTTGTACTTCTCTTAAGGCTTGCCTATTGCAGGATTTGTATACAGCACACAAACACCTTCTGTGTAAAGTTAACAACTGATGCAAATGTTTGGCTGAGCTAGTGGAGGTTTTTACATTTCCCTTTTCTCAGGATCAGAAGGCATCCTGAGCTAGATTATTTTCTTGGTTTAGTTTCCAACTCTTATTTTTTGCTCTTTTGCTTTGACAGTATATGTTTAGATGAAAAAGAAAGGGGTGGAGGAGCTCTGTGAGTGACTCCTTTGATGAAACATTAATTGGTATCTATGCATGCAGAGGTAGCAAACTGCTATTCTTGAAATAGGATCTCTACCCTTTTTGTGTAAGGGCTTGCATTTCTGAAGGGGATGGATTTCTTAAGCTTATTGGTCTGGATTTTTTTTCGAGTGGGAACAGAGTTTTCTCTTCAACAAACTCCAGTCTCCAATCCCTGACTTTCGGCTTGCCTACATTTGGAAATGTACCAAAATAACTATTCCAGAATAAGTTCCCAGGAGGATATTTTAGAACTAGATTAAATTAAATTGGAAATAAGAACTCTTATTTTGGAATAAGAGTGTCTGCTTTGGGATTTATATTGAAATAAACCACCTCAGAATAATTGTAGCTATTTTGGTATATTTCCAAGAGCAGACAAGAGCTGAGCAATGTTCTGAAATAATTGTATTAAAATCTCATGGATGTGATGGATAATGGAGAAAAATGTCGATACTGAGTTATAACAATTTGGAGTGAATGTGTCTGATGGTGTCATACACTTGTTCAGTGGGGTTTTTTGAGTCTAAGGAAAAGATCCCACCCTTCAAGCTATGTATATAATTTGTTATTAATATTTTAGTAGCAACAGTACTGTGCTAGGAACAGTCTTACAGACACAGGTCCCACCTCTGCACAACCTGCAGTCTAGAAATAATCCATTTGCTTTGTAATGCTATAAATGTCAGCATGGCTGTTCTGCAGATAAAATAGGAGTTCTCAACTCTTTATAACACTCCTTCTTTATAACACTTGTTTATAACACTCCTTGTTTGTAACACTTATTTATAGCACTCTTTGTTCAGGCAAAACTGCTATTAGGTTTGGTTTGTTTTCTTGAAGGAAAACAGAAGAGGATAGATACAAGAAGAGGGAAATTATAAAAACCCACACATTTGTTCTGTATTTCTAGTTACTGTGCAACCCCTCACTGCTTGGTTTACTGTAGGTGGCACGTGAGTCATTATTGGTGAGGCAAAGCCATGTGCTTTATCACACCCTGTGGCACAGAACCAGTACAGATGTGAAATGAATATATCACCCCTGTTTACATACACACAGGATGTATGGAGTGATAGTTTGAAGTAAAACTTTCTCATTCAATAAGGCATGCTCACGGCTGAGAAGGTTTTGTTATCTTCCTGGGTAAGATATTTTTCTTCTCTCTTTAAGCACTTTCATTTGTGCCTTGACTCCCAGCGAGTGGAGGTCACAGGGATTTTCTCTGTGGCAAGAAAAGGTCACACTCTGTATTTACTCATATTCTAATCTGCCATGTACTTTCAATGCTATTTTGGTTCCATACTGGCGGTCTAAAAAAAAAGACATGGAAATTCAATGGCACAATTTCAAGGTTATCCCACAGGCCAGCAAATCCATAATGTGATTTTTTCTCCCCATTATGGTACGTCATAATAAAAGAAGTTGATACAATACGAAAGCAAAAGGCAGTTTCTCTCTATCAAATTATCATATCTAGCATAGAGCCTGTGCTTGAAGGTAATTCTAGCTAATCCTTTGTAGCAATAAATATCTATTACATTTATCACATTGAATTTGTTTCCCCTTCATTTCATCCAATTACCTTTTCTACAACTGGAAAATACATCAGAGCTGTCTCAACAAATTTTTTATGGATGTTAACTTACTATTCTCTTCTTGATCTTCTGTCAAGATGTGCTTTAATTAAAATGTTCATGTAACTTGTTCAAGTTTATCCTTCACTCCTTCACTATCCAGATAATTGATGGGTTTGCTATTAAAAGTGGAATATAGCAGTCCCAAGAACTGGGCTAGAACTGAAATTCTGTAGGTGTAGAAACCTCTAAGCAGGTTGCTGTAATGCCAGAGTTTAGGATGCTTTAGTCAGAGGTCTGTCAGCATTACTGTTATAGATCTCTTTACCCGGTGCTTTGCTGTTTTGCTATTAAAATTCACGTAGGAAATACAGATATAAATAGCCCCAATCAGCCAACCTTTTTTCAAATTAAAAAGACATATGGTTTCATAGTGTGAAAAGGCAGCTGGTGCTGCTCACTCACTCAATAGCTCTGTGACAGTGACACTGTAAGACAGCAGGTTTTCCCAGTTTTCTCATAGAGCCTAAGCTGTGGGTTCCCCACACGATGGCACCTCAGGGATTTCTTTTCCAATGGGAGTGTTTGTGAAGTTTGTGTGCACAGTGCAGGGATGGTGCTGCTGTCTTATCAATTGCATCTCATGTTTCTTTCAGCTCCTTATCCCCACGTGCAAGTAATGGTGTTAGGTAAGATGTGTGGGTTGCTTCTATGTGTTGTTCATATTCAATACAAGCTTTTTCAGCTGGGGTGATGTGAGGCTAGAAGATTGATTAAGACAGAATGAACAGAGTGATTCAGAAATCTGTGATTGGTAAAGGGTTGTCATTAAATGGGGGAGTTTTAATTGAACTCTGCAGCCTTGGCTGCTTTCCTCCAAACTACTCACCAATCCTGACAGTAACAAATAAGGTAAAAATCTTTGTGGTAGGTATTTTGTAGATTTCATGGTGGCTTCCCTGTGCCAGTGATGAGCAGTGGGCTGCTGGGTGAGTTATCCAAACTGCTTGGCTGTACGTGTTGCTTTGCCAGATGTACACAAAGCTATTGTGAAAGCACACTGGAATAAGGAAAGAAAACACTGGTGGCTATTCCAGCCGAGAGACCTTGAGAGAAACATCTACAACACTTTACACAAGTCCACAAACCCGGCTCCTCCTTAAGAGAGGGAAAAGAGCAGATGTCCAAAGCCTCCACCATAGGAGCCTTTCCAGCTATCAGGGTGAAATTTCTCTCCTCCTTAGGGCCAGCCTGAGGAAACAAGAAAAGGTACAGGAAAAAGGATTAACTTTGGATATCTTTATTGCCTCCTTCTCAGCGTATGTCCTTTAAAGGAGGTGATACAGGAGACTAATGACTGAGGTTAATGTTCTGAAATCCTTCCTTACTCGAGGCTATTTATGTGTTTGAGGAGATGTTAATACCTGCAATCAGTCACAGATTCACAGGGGAAGGTGCTGACCTTTTGAAAACTATGGGGCTTAGACCCCTGAATTCAACAGTCAGGTGTTGCCTGAAATGCTCTCTTTTTATTTCAACCATGACAGAAATCCCAAAAGGGTTGGTTGCAACAAAACATTTGCAATATGAATGCAAGAAAATGTAAATCCTGACTTAAAAAGGGATGCATCTCCCCACCTCTTCTGATGCCTATTTAGAAACTTTCAGGCTTTAGGGAGATATTGGCAGCTTCTCTCATCAGGGAGGATTCCAGGTGGTTACTGCTCTGCCCTGAGTTCCTTCAGAGGAAGGCACAGAGGAGGAACTCTGCTGCTCTGGGATGATGTGCTGCTGGAGAAGAAATAAAACTGCCCTCAGGCAGGCTCACAATGCAACAGCCTAAAGGAAGATCTGGCATGTGTCCAAGATGTCTATTCCCCTCTGCTCTCCTGATTCTTCATCAATCACATCACCTGTGTGTCATGATTGTCAGCAAGGAGAAAAATATTTGGAGTGTTCTGGTTTCCTCTTACACTGGCAGGGTGGTTTCACTGGAAAAAGTGTTTTTTAATGGATACTGGTTCCTTAAATCAGGAATATCTGCCTGGGAAGAGAGCCCACAGAAACCAGCCCACTGTAGTTCATACATGCGAAGCTCTGCAATTTATACTTTTAACAGGAGGATGAATATGGATATGTTAATCCACATTAACATACACATCAGTTAGACAAAAAGGTGGACCACATTCAGAACAACCTGTTTTTCATACATGCAGACCTGCTCTGGGTGCCAGGTGACAGTCTTCTTTGGAGCTGTGGAAGCTCCTGACTCCAGAGAGTGTCAGCAGAACTCTCATGGCTCTGGTTACCAATGGCTGCCCCCCAAACGAGACACAGAACCTGCATTCCTCATGGGAAAAGCCAGCAAAACCTGACCAAGCCAGACTCCCAGCTCTTGCAGATGTCTCTAACACACGAAAAAGGAGCAAGATAAGGGTACAAGGACCATTCCTTTCCCTCCTCACAGGCCACCTTTGAACACTGATAGAGGCAGCAGTAGAGGGAAAGTGCTTGCAGCAGTTAAGAACAAGCTAGGGAAACTCAGCCTGCACCTTGTCTCCTTAAACCACCTTACCTCTGAGCATCCCACCGAGGGAGCCTCGAGTGTCTGAGTCAAGAGGGCAGCACTGGCATCCCTCATCCCAGAGCTACTGAACCAAGCACCTGCACACAAGTCCATTTCTTTTTCTCTGGGAGGTCTATGCCACACACTTAATTTGATGTTAAAAAATTTGACCATTTTTTCTGTTACTTAAATAAACAGATTTTAACTGAATTATATGGAAAATACTATTTTTATACTTCCAAATTTTTCATAAAGTAATATTAGATAAGCCACCACTTGGACTGAGAGCAAGTGTAGAACATTAATACTTTTGAAACATTTTAAATATCAGAAATGTGTAAAATGAAGATTGCATTCAAAGTTTTTTCCCACCCTTTTAGCTGGCCTCAAAGCCTTGAGCAAGGGAATAAGTGTAGGTTCAAATGGGAACTTCAGTGGAATTCAATTTTAAATTCAGCAGTCACTAATGTTATTATATCCTTTCTGTGCTAAAGCTGAAGTGCCTGGCTCTCTCCGTGATTCCCTGGCTGTAGGCAGCATTCACCATGTACTTTTCCAGAGATTAGAGGCACTCTCATAATACTGATTTTGGTGGTGCATCTTCCTTGTTTCTTACTTACTTGAGGGTAAAACCAGATCTTGTTCTGAGGATCTCTAACGGTGGCTATTCCATGTCTGGCAGTCACTACAATCTAATTCTGCTGAATGTAATTACCATAATTTATTCCCTAGAGATGGTTTCCAAAAATAGAAGCAGGTATGATCCTTGCCCTACAAGGCTCACACAAAAGACAGAGAATTAAAAAGACTGGCAGATAGGGGAGAAAAAGTAAAAGAAGCAATGGCTATGGCAAGTACGCAGAGAGAGATAAATTAAATCCAAATTAGTCCTCTGGTGTGATAGTGAGACTGAATAAGCAAGTTTATTAAAGGGGAAAAATATAATTCAACTAAAAGATAGAGATGCATGAATAGCTCTCAGAATAACACACAGAACAGCAGCCTCCTAATGGTATAAACCCTACACTAAAATTGAAAAAGCCTTTCCTTTGGTTCGAATCACTTGTCTCTGGTGTCACTCTGTCAGTGTGATCCAGTAAGTGGCTTTGTCCTTCCTTAGGAACCCCATCTCTCTCCTATAACTGACTTTAAAATGCATCATTATCTCATTTTCTTGTCATATCCGAAGTTGTTTTTAGAGTCTGTTGGGCTCTCCACAGGTGATGAAAAGCTGTGAGCACAGGCCTTGATGTCCAGACTCCTCAACAGACCTTGGATCACACATCACCTTCCAGGCTGGATGCTCTTGTTGCACAAGGACTTATGAAGGTAAGGAAGCTCCTTTGTAAGGCAGGGATGAGGATGCTGCAGACCCCAGACCTGCTTCTTCTCTCAGGGTTTTTCATCTCTGTTAATACCTGCTGCTGCAGTCTCATGTGTGCTCCCATGTATTTGTCTTCACCCTGTCCCTGTGATGTGTGGCCCTGCTGCTGTTCCTCCCTGACAGGTGACTGAAAAACTTGCTTGAGGTTTGCAGAGGGAACCTGCATGGAACAGGTTTGAGCCTGGCTCTTGTGTGGTCTCATATGGAGGGGAGATCATGCCTGGCTGAAGTAGCCACACAGAAGAAGGGGGTATCCCAGGCATGAACTCCTGTGGTCACCTAGAAGCCTTATCCCCTTCAACTCTGGCTGCCATGCCCTAGGCTTTGCTGGTTGTTCTTGTGATTTGCATTTCTACATCCTGAGTGTTTTCTGCTATTGATGGGATTTCAGGCTTTACTCATTTTGTTGCTTCCTGCAAGTCTCTGTGGATGTGTCCTTCATGGATAGTACAGCCATGTGCTCATGTTTATGTGTAGCACATTTTACCTTGTGGGACATCTGGTGTCTCCAGCACAGGGAATCCTTCTGCCTTCCTCGGCCTTTGGAACAGTCTGCTTTTGGGAAAAAGTCTATACCATATGAAAGCCTCTATGGATGGGGAGAAGATATCAATAAAACAATTTATTGCTCCAATTCTGAAATCCCCCTGCCACCTTTACTCTAATAGATCACTCTGCTTGCAAGTATATCAGTGGTTGACTTGTCCTACAAAGCCATGGAGTTTTCTCCTTTCCTTTGTGTGCAGGAATTTCTGGATAATCTGGGGGTAGGAAAAGGGACAGTGCCGATTTTGCTGTTACATCAAATCACTTGTGCACGTTTAGTGCTGTCTTTTGTGTGCTGATTTCAGGATCAGTCTCCATACTGAAGAGCTGCTCCCAACATTGTTTTGGCTGTTTGTTGCCTCCTGTCTCTCAGGACAGTGAAACATCTGGCCCAAAGGTACAAGCTGCTCTCCACAGTGAGCACACCAGTGGTGGCCAGATGGAAATGTGCCACCTTCCCGTGTCCCCCTGCACGCTCAGGGAATGGCACAGGAATTGCAGCTATGGTGCAATTCCTACCTGGGATTCCTGTGTGGAATTCCTGCGTGGAATTCCTGCCTGGGATTCCTGCGTGGAATTCCTGCCTGTAGCAGTGGGGCAGGAGCTGGTGTGTTTGAGAACCAGCTGCTCCCGTGGGCAGCTGCCTCGCAGGTGGGGAGCAATGGGAAGTGAGGCGCTCAGCAAACGCCTGCTGCCCCTGCTGCTGGCTTAGCAGGTGTGTGGGTGTGCACGCTGGAGGTGTCTCAGACCTGTTAATAAAGCTGAGGCTGTGAATAAAACTTAACTGCTGTTGCATGGTGCTCCTGCCACTGCAGTTCGTTGGTAGCAGTAGTTGGGTGAGAGAGGGGTGCCATGGATGCACAAAACCTTAATCTTCCTGCCATCTTTACCTCCTGATTCCATTTCACTGGGAATCAAACAAATGTACAGTGTTTTAACTGGAGAATATTTTGATTAAAGTTTCTCTTTAGAAGGACAAATAAATATTGATCTTGTGATTAAGAAGGTACAATTAAGGAATTAAAAAACAAAATGTTTGCTTATGGGGTGTGTTTCACTGATGACATGTAAGTTCAATATAAGTTTAAGACTTTCTTAAGTTTAAGGTCTTTCTTAGAGGTCTTTTCATTTTCTTACAGTTTTTTCTTTTATGCAAGAATAATGTTCTTTTATTTATCTTTTAGATAGATAGATGATAAAAATTTAGATAAATTTAAAAATAAAGAATACTTACATTTGTAGTTTATTAAGTTGCCCATGATAGAAGGCTATAAAACACTGTTCTGGGGAAGAGAGTGACCAAAAAATAGCTTTTGAGGAAAAGTAAACAGTGAGGGGAAATGATGCACTAAGCTAAGACCTCACCAAAAGAACAAAGCACCACGGACACGTATCTGGCTACAAGTATAAAGCAAAACCACAAAGCACTCAGATTAGTCAACTGGTCTGCTTCTTAGGTTTATTAAACATGACAAGAAATTTAATAGAGAAATCAAAGTATTTGTAAAACACTAAAGGTGAAACTGCTTGCTGTTTACAACCAGTGGTTTTTATGTTGTATTTCACAAGAACTGCCTGTCTCTGTCCAAAGCAGAACCAAAAAAAGAATAAAATAAATAAGAAATGGTGCATTGTGATCACAATCATAGGCTGTTTATATGTATGCTTCAAATTAAGGGTTTGGTGTCATGGAAACAGCTTCTTCATTTGGAAAGCTCTGCGGCAGTGTGAGAAGGGAAAGACTGGGGCGGGCGAGAGGAAGAGGGAGCGCAGGAGCACGGTCGTGCTTCCCAATATCGCCGGCTCCCTCCCTTCCCCGGAGACAGCGGAGCGAGCAGGAGGGCAGGGCTCCGCGCTGCCCGCCTTACCTAGCTCTGGAATAATGCAAATCATCCCCCCTCTGCTGCTTGTCATCGGCAACACTGCATGGGCTTATTCTGTAGTTAATGCACAGTGTAGCTCTAAACACTTTATAAGGGAATTTTCCGTGCCGAAGGGATGTGTGTGTGTATGTATTTACACATACAAATAGACGTGTCATGTGTTTTTGTAAATGGACTTTCCCTAAATATAGTATTTATCCACCAAAGCAAATGAGTCCAGAATTTCTTTAAATACTGTTTGTTCAGTTCTGCTTGTGTACATATATGCACAGTATTTTTTGTGTAATTTTAGTGCTAAAAAGACATTCCCTGTTGCTCTACATCAAAGGAAAGCAGTCATTTGTGTAAAGAGCTTCTAAAATTTACCAGGAGAGTAACCTCTCCAATGAATACCAAATTACAATAGATGGTTGGGAATTAACACCACCACTTGTATTGTCCTAGCTTTGATGCCAATTTATGCTCATTTTGCGGGCACAGTTCAGATTACTCAGTAATTGATTGCATTAAGCAGTAACAAGAGAGCTTTACAGGGACTAAATTAAGGGCATGTGCTATATTTCTGCTGTGTTGTTGTCATGAACATCACCAAGGAGCAGAAACAGACCAATCCTATAGAACGGATTTTTTTTTTTAAAGCATAGTAAAGTTAGATCTAAGATCCTGAGGTGGGATCATGTGAAGGCAGTGGAGATGTTCCCCACTCCTTCACAGAGCTCAGGCTGGCATCACGGAAAGATCTGGTTACAGGGCAGTGAGAATCCTTTGCTGCTTTCACAGTGGGGCCAGATGTATCCCTTCCTTGGGCTCCCAGATGAAAATGCTGCTCTGCTCTCCACCTAACTTCCTAACCCAGCTAAGTGTGAAAATTTTGGTGATTTGGGCATCTTCAGATGGTGCCTGGATCTCGGGATCGCCTGCTAGACAAGTGGTTTAATTTCAAACCCAGGAGAGAGCTATGTCCCAGCCCAGGGGGAAAGAGCTGCCCGCACCAAAGGAGGGGTTGAGGCTGGGGCCACAGCATCTTTGGAAAGGGAAGAGCCACTGAGGAGCTGCTGGCTGCCTCTGTAAGTGTCCCAGGGGGAATGGGTGAGGTTGCAGGGCATGCTCCGTGTGGGTCTGGTTTGTAAGCAGCTTTCACTGGGCTCGTTTCCTGCCCTGTGCTCACCTCCAGAGGTGCCTGCTTGTGGTTTGGCTTTCCTGGCAGGGAGGAGTTTCTGTACCCACTGCCTGTTCTCCAGTCTGGGCATATGGAAGGGCAGGAGAGAAGTTTCAGGAAAAAAAATTGTGTGTATTTTTCAGAAAAAGATCACTTGGTTTAAAGCTGTAATTTACCTTCCCTGTACCTGAAAGAAATGGAGTTTCTCTTAGCTTCAGAACTGAAAAAGGAGTAGTCAGGTTTTTTGTTTGTGTTTCTTTTTTTAAAAAATAATTTCCAGTTTGAGAAATATGCTAAAAAAAAGCAGCTGCCCTCACAAACAACTTGGGAAAAAGAGAGAGGCTGCAATTCTGCCCGCTTTCGTTACGGTTCCTGCACTGGCACAGAGGTATTCCTGTTAATTCTGCAGGAAGGATGCTTCTGGTGTAGCAATGAATTCTGCTGAATGGAATTTTGGTGCAGCAGAATCAACGTGCAGCTTTGGCACTGAAGGTTCATAAAGAAGAGTTCGGTGTTGCTGTGAGAGATGCTCAAGACTGCAGTGGCAGCATCTCACTGGGAAGACACTACCTGACAAAACCAGCTCATTCTTGTCTGCTGTGCAGAAACAGGTGTGTTAAAGAAACTGGAGGTGGAATGGTAATTGTGAGAAAAGTGTTAAATTCTCAGATGGAAAAAAACCCCCTCATTAATGCAGAGGAAAAAAATCCCAACAAACCTTTAAAATTATAGAAATCTTTCTGTCTTAGAATAACATAATAGGTAAGGTAGAAAAGCTTGACATTTCTTTATTTAGAACCAGGCAATGGAGTGTAGTTTAGTTGAATAGTTCTGCTTCAGACTTTCGTCCCCTTTATTATCAAAGCAACATGAAAGGCATAGAAGCTTGGGCAAAAGAGAAATGACTGTGCAATCTTTCTTCTCCTTGAGTAGTGCCTTTGTGCATGACTTATTTCAGTGTTTTCAAAGGTATTGAGGAACAGGATGAAGAAGGGTGCATTTCCATTTGTGGTTTTATTCAGATCTGGAATGCATTTTGAAACAGCTCTTCCACTTGCTTGCACTAAGGTCATTTGGTTTGTGGTACGAGTGACCTCAGAGCTCATGAACTCAGTTCCTCCTGGGTGGACACCAGCACTCCCACTGCTACTCCAGCACATGAGATCAGATTGGACCATGCCTGAAAACATCCCCACTCTCCACTGTCCCTGGTTTTTTTGATAGTGTGGCATTAGGTGCTCAGCACTAAGTGTTTATCTCCACATACATCTTTTAATTGTAATACGGACACAGCCTCAGGAAATGGAAATGGTTTCACTTGCTACCCCACTGCTCTCCATCTACATATTTGGAAGATCTTTGGCTTTCCCTCATTCAGAGGCTTGGTAATAGGTGCCCAGTAAAGCTTTTTTTTTCAGGAGAAAACGGCTGTTTAAACAGCAATTATTATTAGTAAGCATTTGTGGTACAACCCGTTGCTGTCTCCTGAATATTCAATGCACAAAATTCCCCTGAGAGGCAAGGTCGTTAAGGAGCTATCTAGATACATCTGCTTTTGTGAGTTTTTCATCTAACTCAAAGGTGGGAAGGCAAATTCTGAACCTTGGGACATCCTGTGGCTTTGTAACACTCTCCAGGAGAGAAGTGCTCATTGAGATGAATAGCTCTCACTCATTCATATTCCTTGTTCACTCATGTAACATTTATAATATGGGTAATGTTCCTCCTTTTATAATAGCTCAGTGTAAGTTACAGATAGAACTTAAAGTTACACTTCCTTGTACTCAGCTGTTTCAGATGAGGCTTTGCAGAGCTGTGCAAGGGGCAGAGCAAAGGCTGCTCTGTTGCAGTGGGAATAGGGAGCACTGTGCTGCAGGCAGATGTGAGCACTAGATTCCCTTCAGTGTGCACACAGAGGTAGCACAGGAGGTGGGGACTCAGGGACTCAGGCCTCCCTGCTGTCCTGTCCCTCGATGCTTTGGTTTGTTCTGTGAGCCAAGCTTACCCATGGTCCTGCCTCCCACCTCTTTGATCTCTTTCCTGGGTCCTGTCTTTTGGGCTGGGAGCCAGCAGAAGCTGTTCTGGTGATGTGGGGAGGCCTCGTTAGAGGAGTACTTGTCCTGTGGGCTTCTTGCTCCTACTTCAGTGAGTCTGGCTCCACATTATTCTTCACGTGCAGGGATACGTGGTTTGCAGACTCATGGCATGTGACAGAGTAAGATTTTTGATGCAAGAGGACACAAACAGCTGTTGTATCTCAAAGGACACCTCTCCTGTGCCATACAGATAGATGGTTGGACTCAATGATCTTAGAGGTCTTTTCCAGCCTTAATGATTATACGATGATCCTATGCTTAAAACAAAGGAAGGGTTCAGGGGCTGCCCTGTTTCTCTCTCAAGCTTGGCGCTACCATCCTTCATCTCACTAGAGATGTACATTTTTACATCAGTGTCTGCAACAAACATCCTAGTAGATGTTATGCAGTCCTTGAGTTTCTTCTTATTGAGATGTGAACTCTGCTTCAGGGTAGTATTTTCTGTATCATGATTTTTTTTTCATTTTCCTCGAAGTGGCTTCTTTTTTTGTCTGTGTGACTTTGGAGGAAGATCATGGCTGCTTCATGGAATCAAAGCCTGTGAAAAGATTTCTTAGCTAGCCTTTTTAGGTGTAAAATTTTTAAAAAATACTTTTCACAGACATTTTGAGACTCCTGCTTGCCTCAGTAGTTACAGCACAAAGACTTGAAGATGTATTTGAATTAATGGAGGTCATTAAAATAGTTTTTTAAGCCATAGAACAAGAACTTTAGTAAATTACAGTGCTATGTCGGGTGAAAATGGTTGGTACTTGTGACAGAGACAGCAAGAGAGGAGAGAGAAAGGAAAAAGAAACCACCAGCAATAAAATCAAGTGAGTTTGTTTAAGAACAGTCGCTCAGTCCTCACAGTAGATTTTCAGTTCATCTCTAGGACTATGAATATTGTGTATGTAAAAATGATTTACAAAAAAAATCCACCTTGTTCTCCTCAAGACAAAAAGGAATGACTTGTCTGGCTTCATTGCCAGTATAAATTGGGCAGTAAATATAAGGAAAGTAAATTGAAAAAAATGTGGACAAGATTTTGAGCAATTGTCCTAGCTCAGGAGGAGGAGCTTGGGATGGGACTGGTGTGGTGCTGCTGCTTGGGAAAAAGGCTTTTGTTTTCATCTGTGTCTCACATTGTTAGGACATGTGTGGGAAATGCTTCTGACATGATGGAATCTAGTGGTTTGATGTCCTGCACTGGCCTTTGTCTTAGCAGAAATACAGGAATATTTTCTGTTCTGAAATAAAGAAATAAAATCCATCTTTATTTTCATCTACTTGAATAGGAGTTAGATTGGACCCTAAGTATTTTAAATAGCTTTGTGTTGAATTTCAGCATGACTTGGTCAAAATTAAAACATTAACTTGGAAACAGAAATGAAGGCATGGGTGAGGGCATAAATAACAGCTGGGGGAAAAAGGCCAGTCAACAAGTTATTATTTTCATCTTCCCTTTTGGTTTTCATTACACATGACCTGATACCTAAGAGGGATCAGTTTGCTGTTGAGAACTGTAGGCAGCCCCTCAAAACAAAGAACAACAACTGAAAAGACAAAAAACAAAGAACAACAATTCTGAAATGCAGAAACCTCCTAGCACATGAGTTCAAGATCTTGCTTGGTGTTTGTTTTTTTGTAAATGCCTTGGACGGTGGCACTGCTGTCAAATCCAGAATCTCGAGGTCTGTAGATTACAGTAAATGGAAGAGGATGATGCAAATAATCGTCGGCACTTAGATAATCTATGTTTTACCAACTTATGTAAAAAAATATTCAAGGAAGACGTTTCAGAAAAGAAAACCCACAAAAAGCAGCATGATGTGACAAAACATATTGTTCAAAGAGCATAACTCAGTATTTTAAAAGATGAGCTGTTATTTTAGGCTAAAGAAGCACTGACTAGCCTGTCTTACCGGGAATGACCTGCTCTGAGTTACTAAGGAAAGGTAACATTGTTCTCCCAAAATAATTAAAGCATATCTGGAAAGTCCTAAGAATCTCTTGATCTAAGGAAATGAAATGTTTTGCTCAATTCCAATTTCAGCTGCTCCATTTCAGATGTAAAAAAGCTACTTAAGTCAATAAATGCCTTTAGAAAAAGAAAGAAACCGTTCAGAATAACTGTGTTGGAAAAAATCAGAGTCCACTTGATTATAAAAAAATTATTGAGAGAAGGGCTTAATGTGTACATTTATCAGATTAAAATGAAATGATGGGAAAATAATGAAACAATTTTACTGCACTATAGCACAGCATTTACACAGTTTTTCTTTTTTTTTTTTGTTTAAATCTATGTTATAATTTTGGGGTGCTTTGTCAGACTGCGTGTGCATACAAATAACAAAGAAACTTCAAGTGCTAGAATTGGCAAGCTTAGTTTAGGTTTTTCAAAACAATCAGTGCTTGTGGTGATGGTAGTAGTTCTCTTTCTGTGTACTCTTTCTAACATGACTCATTTGTTTGTGATTAAAAATTTTAAAAGCCACTTCAGGCATCCCATGAGGATTTTCTGCAAATCCCTGTATTTGTGTCAACGGGCCCATATGCAATTTTCGCTCAAAAAATGCCTTTGTAAATCTGCCTTCTGGCACCTAGGATGTTAATAAAAGACAAGGTCATAGCCAAAATTTGCCTCTTCTATCATTGCTGCTGTAAATGGGAGATGAGCTTGTTCTTTCAGAGCAGAGTTTGGCCTTTAACTGGTGTTGGCTCATCCTGTGTGATCATGAAACATTATAGTAACACATGGGGTTTTTATTGTATTTCCTCTGCAAGGGATATTCTTGTTTTTTTTCCTTCTCTCTAGATCGCTGTTTATCAGCTCTGCCCAAAGGAGAATGCCATTTATTCTGTAATGATAATTTGTTCTCTAGCCCAATGAATGGATGCATCAAGATTTGCCTGTTCATGTTCATCTTCGCTATTTGGTGAAACCATGGAAGCAATTTTGCTAAACCCAGCCTTTATATCCATGTGTTTCTTTGGCTGTATTCATGGGGCAATCTTTTTTGTCTGTATTACAAAGGTTTTCATTACACCTTTTCCTCATCTTGTAATCCAAATCTGCCAGCTCTCAGCCAAACCAGCCCTGTGTGTTCGGGACTGTGCTCTTAACTTTTGAAGGATGTGGAGATCTGAAAAGGTGATTTTAGTCAGCTGCTTATTTTGCCTAAAGGTTCTCTGTGGGGCTCCACAAAAGGTTTTTATGGTATGTATTTCAGACTACTGAGAGGGTTAAAAGGGGACTTGTGTATTTGCTGTATAGAGTAGGAGAAACTGATACCTTAAGAAGGCTGAAGACAAGGCTGGGCAGTCAAAGGGGATAAGAGATATTTTGACAAACACTTCTGTCTGCTTCTCATCTGTGGTTATGCAGGCCATCTTGTACTTAATTATGCATCTGGTTCTGGTTTTGGAGTCTGAGGTAAAAAGGCTGTTCTATACTGGAAGCATTTTAGAATTAATTCCTCCATTTTTTTTTTATTTTGTTCATTGCACAATGGTGTTGTGTGTTAAGATGAAGACTGTGCTAGCATGACTATGCTGAATTTTCTCAAGCATAAACTGCTGCATATAGCTGAATCCACACTGAAAATCAAGGTGGAAATCCAAGTCAGGACAAGGCAATTTGTTTTATGAGCAGGGTGATTCACCAGAGGCAAATGAAAGATCCAAGAGAATCAGTCTGATGTCAGCAGAAGATTAGTAACACATGAGGATTTCTCATAAAAATCTAGTTCTGACTAAATGTTTTTGTTGTAAACAACTGCTGCTGAAATGATACACAAGAAGAAATACCCTACTTCATTACAATGCTTGGAGTCTCTCTCTTTTCACAATATAAATGCACCAATTTTCTTTGGCTTTTGTAGCTCTGGCAGATAAAGTGTAGAGGGCTGCTTGAAGAATCACCTGGTTTAACCTTTATTAGCACATGAATGCATGAAACAGTATTAAATAGAAAATAGAAATGCCTGAAGATCATATCAAGTGCTCTGTTTGTATTTACAGGTTGGACTGTAATTTGTGAAGATACTGGATGACAGGTCTTTGTCTGCCTGGCTGTTAAAAAGAAGAGATTGGCATTCTAGAGGTAATAAAGCAGGAAAGATCCTCTTTTTCATTGTTTTGATTGCTTTACTTTTTTTTCCTTAAATATATTTAACAGTTTCTCCCTCTCCTGGAATAAAAATTGTAAATTCTAAGTATGCCATTTGGCTTTCATGACATTTTATTCAGTGTCAGAATGTGACAATGCTCATTTGTTTCTACCCTTTGACATGATAAATATGGAAATATGAGGAATAAATCTTTTTCTGGAGATACTGTTGAATTAAAACCCTATTGTTATATTCCTTAAAATGCAAAGTTTAATTGCAAGTGAGCTGAATGCTGTGAAAACATGCAGCAAATACACAGATTTTTTCCATTTGTGTCTTGTATACTGAGCTCTTGAAATCAACCTGTTGGGTTGAATAAGTTCTTTATAGTGAGATTTGACTGGTGTGAGTAGGTTCTCTACTGAGGGAATTCACACACATAAATTGAAGTTATTTTTTAAAATTCACTGCTGAGCTCCATCCTTCCTCTAGGAACCCGAAAAGACAGATGTAAAAGAGCAGAAAAGGCTCCCCTATCAGCCAAAGCACATCAGTTTGCAACTCATGCATGATCCAGAGGATGGACATGTAGAGGTAGACACCAGGAACTCATTTTCCATGGCATGTAAGGAGGCATTTTCCTGTTCAAATTCCATTTGCTGAAAGTAATTTAGCTCTCTGCACTTCCTAATTGTGCATGAACAAAAATGAAAGGGTGGCCTATAAATAAACCTTACCAGAAGCTACGAGCAGGTTGGCCAAATGTAGCTTTGCAGAGGCAATAGACATCCCAGACTTTCTGTGCCAAACCAGGTTCAGCTGCTTCTGATCCATATTCTGCTGCAATTTAATATCCATGTCCTCCTGCTCCTTCAAAGTCACTGCAATCTTTGTCCCTGCTTTTCTCCCTCGTGTTCGGGCTGCAGGGCTGAGGGCAGTGAGCTGTGAAGCCTCCTGCTGCTGCTGCTGCTTGCATTGCAAGGCTCTGCATCTGAGTGGGGAGGTGGGATTCCTGTCTGGGGAGGGGTAAAGGGGGCACATGGAGCAGAGCTGGGAGCAGGATGGGGTCTACTGGAATGTCTGAAGGGTCCCTCTGGGAGCACGAGTATTTCTGAAAGGATTATGGTACCTCGTCCTTGCCACATGCTGTAATTTCCCAAGTGTGTGCATCTAATCACAACTGTCACTTACTCAGATAGATGGAAAAGATTTGAGGTTTTTTTTTCCCCCAATATCCAATTTTCCTCACAGAGCTACATAGCTCTGAGTAGAACTTCTGTTTTGTGTAAAAAAGAAAGGTCTTTTGCTTTGTTAGAGCCTGTCCTGCTCTCTGAGGTTTCTGTCAGGGTGGCATGGGGGAGGCTGTGTTTTGGTGGGTTTGCTCTGCATTGTGGCAGGAGGGGAGGCAGCCCAGGGGCTGGGTGTGGGCACTGGGGCCAGGGGCCTGGGGCTGGATCACTGGTGGCAGGCAGTGCTCAGGCTGACAGGGTCACCTTTGGGGCTTCACCTTCAGCATGCTGAGCTCTCTGTCCTCTTGACATTGCCCAGATGAAAAATGCTCTAGTGGGAACTTGACCTTTTCCTTCCTGGTCACCAGAAGTCTGGGGGAAACAATAAACTTTTATCAAAATTGGTATTTTCTTGAGAAAAGGTCACTATTGTTTGAAAAAGAGGAATTTTTTGTTTGTTTTTACTGGCTGGTTTTGTTGTTTAGTTTTTCGTGAGGGGAGTGCAAAAAACCTATCTGTTTCAAGGAATGGATCAGTTTGCTGTAAATTAAAGGGAAGTGGAAATGGGCTGGGCACTCCATGAGAATCATAAGCTTTGGCCAAGGAACAGATTTCTTTGTTTCCATTAAAGTTAGCCAGTTCAGGACTTCTACCTTGTCTTAACAAATCATTAGTGAATGCCCTCCTCTCCCCCTATATTTTTTTTATATTAAAGAAGAAAGCCTAGCAGAGGTTATTTCTGTCTCCTTGGTGGAAGCTGAGAGAGAGGGTCCCATGTGAGCTGGTCCCAACATACTTATCACTTGAGCTGTTTGAGATGGCTTTTCACACAGCATTGAAGAATTGGAGAAACTCTCAGAAATTTTGTTTTATGTTAGTTGACTGCTGAAAGTCTGAATTTTGAGAGTAAAATAAATCCAGAGCCACTGAGAAGTCAGGAAATGTTCAATGTGTTTTCTCTGGCTCTGTTTTGACCTCGTCAATGTAGAAGGTATTCAATAAATCACACAACTCAAAACATGAGCTTTTGGGGACTAATTCTTAATTACTTAGCACTTAGAGCCTGAATTATTGCCTTTCTTGAAAAACCTCACAAATGTCAAGTTTTAAAAAGGAGAATACGTGGTAAACATTTGAGGGTGATACCACATGTTTTGCACGTTAAACAACATGATAAGACATAATGCAGCTTAACTCTGGCACGGCAAAAGGTCTTCCAAAAATAACTATGCTAGTTGCAAATGAATCTCACCAATTTGTTCCAAACTAGGCTGAGACACCAAAGTATTTTAACCAAAGTCTAGAGAAGGAAACAACCCTTGGATGAGTTAGAAATATACAAGAAAAATACAGGATGATAGGAGGGGTTGTTTTTTTTTTAACTTTTTCAGATTATTTCTTCCCTCAAGCTATTAACAACATTGTGATTGGGTAGATGTGGACTTAATAACCTCAGAGGTTTTTTCCAACCTTAATGATTGTATGATTGTATGATCCTGTGACTTGGTTTTGTCATCTTCCCTGTCACAAATGCCATTTCATAAGCAGTGCTAAACAGCTGCAGAGCCCTGTCATTATTCAGATGTCCATAAAAACAACCTGGTTTTATAAGTGAATATAGAGAATCCTGTAGATGAAAAATGAATTGGAGAGTGACTATGCAAATTCAAAGTCAAATGGATCTTTTTGGTGGAGAATCGTCTTACGCTGTTAATGTCTTTTATTTAGATAAAATCTTCTATACTTATGGATCAATGCTGTGTGGTCGTAGGGCTTCAATAGCAATGGTGCTTCCACGGGGATGAGCAGCACAGGCAGCCCAAAGCACTCATGGCACCAGTGTTTCCTATAAATTAAGTGTGTTGCATTATGTTTTATTGACAGGAAATAGCTAATTAGTCTCAAGGCATCTGGCTCTTGATTTTATTAATCTGCAGGATGCCTAAACAAAGAAGCATATATATAACATTATGTCAAAAGGATAATTATTTCTGGAAGGGCAGTGCTTACATATGAGACTCAGTGGTGTTTCATGTAACAAGCAGTGGAATTATTGTCAAGGCTGTACATAATCAGAAAGTATCTCAGAAGGGAATAAAAAGTCAATAACTTTTCACTGGCTTCTGGAGAAAAAACATTATGCATATGTGCATACATACATATATAATTATTATGTATCTACACATGTGCACTTCATCCCATCTTTAGCTATTTTTGTGCATTTAATAATAGCATTTCATATTCTGCCAAATTCCATCCAAGCAGTTTACAGACATTAATTGAGATCCATGGTCTCACACCTGTCACTTTGATGAGAGATAGTGGAATGGAAATGGAAGAAAAGTGAAGGGTCTGACAGCCAGAGAGGAGGGTGTCCCTGGGTAAGCAGTGTGCTGAGAGTCTGCCTGTGATCCCTTCCTGGTGCTGCCAGCTCTCAGAGTGCTACTGCAGCTTTTGGAGTTTTCCTTGATGCTTTCCTGTCTGAAGTCACATTACTACACTGCATTATGAGGAGGCTTTCATTGTCAAAGAGCAGCCTGGATAAGGGTACTCCAAAGGCTCAGAAAAGAGGGTGTAATAGAAGTATCTTTTCTATTTAAAATATAATGAAGGATATTTCATAGATTTCATAGAATCATAGAAAAGCTTGGGCTGAAATGGACCTTAAAGATCATCTAATGCTCATCCCCAGTGACTTCTGCAAGTCCAGGACTGTTGGGATGTTTCCCCACCAAACAGGCAGTCATGAATCTTGGGAGAGCACCAGCAATTTTCCCTTGAATCCTGGAACAGGCTCCAGACCCCACATTTTCCTTCCAAGACTTTCAGTCCAAGCCTGTGGTACTTGGCTGGATGCTGATGCCTTCAAGCTCCTGTTGGATCAGTTCTGCTGGTGACACACAGGGAGTTTGGAATTGGTCCTTTAAATCTGTGCCTGCTGTACTGGGGCACTGAGTGCCAGTGTGAGGCAGCCCAGGGCACTGGCACTGGCACTAGAAAGAGCCCAGAGCTGTTTAACAAGTTTGAGCTCTTTCACCAGAGGTTGTGGCACCCAGCCGAGTGAGAGTGAGCTCCCTGCTGAGGCAGCAGCTCCTTAACTTCTAGCACATTACTTTGCAAACGAAGATGTGCCCCACTTGAACCGTGTTCCAAAGTTCCCCTTGTCCTCCTGGGAGCAACCTGAAGCTCCAGGTGCAAGGGGTCCACCAGAGCTCTGTGGTCTTAAGCCAGGTGGCTGCTGATGAGTTTGTCACAGCAGTGAGGCAGGTTGGGAGCCTTTCCAGGCTGGATTCTCATCCCAGACCACAGGATTAGGCCTAAATGGCAAGATAGATGTGTCATGGAAAGCCAGGCCTGCCTGTGTTTGAAAGGTGATGCTGGTGTAAGACACTGAACTGTGAGCAGGTACTGTGGCCACCCAGCATCTTGTATCCAGCTGTAGTGATGGACTCACTTGGAATCAGGATAACATCCTTTCTTTGTTTGATAGATTTGAGAAAACTCCTTCTAAAAATACACACAGCACAGTCATACAAACCTCCTCCCCCTGCTAAGGCTATCCATGATCTCTGTAGCCAGTACATATGGCAGATGACTCCAGAGAACTTATAGCTGTCCCAAACTTCTATCTACCCCTAAAGATGTAGTGGGGCTAACAGATTATAAATTCATTATCCAAACAAACAAACAAAAAAGCAAACAAGCAAGCAAACAAACAATGTATTATGTAATTTATCATTGCATTATATTATTCTAATGTATTATTTATTAATAATAATAAATAAACACATACCTATAAAACAGATTATAGAAATGAATACTATACAACTGGGCTAATGTTACAAGGATAATGCTTGTCAGTCAGCCAAAACCACTTCTAGGTGTGGATAGCAGGTATGGGGTTTGCAGAGCTGGTGCTGCTTATGTTGAGTGAAGCTGTCTCCAAGTGCCTCTACAGTACAGACAGGCACAATCATCTGTTTCAGTTGGGATTAGGACTGTGTAATTTAGTACTGTAGAGAGATCAAAAGATTTTTAAGAGGATGCTGCCTATTAGTGGAAGGGATAAATTGGAAGTGCTGCTAAAAAGCTTTGGGTTTTGCTCCAGATATAGAGGAAGGATGCTGTAGAGAGAATTCACCTCTTAATCTCTGAGTAGTAGAGAACTGGCCACCTGACAGAAGTAAACTGAGTACTGTGGTCATTTAGTTCCTGTTTTGTCAGCTGAGGTTGTCTGATTATTCAGAGATCAAGTGCATATTCTTTCTGCTCGTAAAAGCTTTCCTTAAATAATGCAGCCAGGTAATCAAGCCTCACTCCAGGATACAAAAATATTTGTAATTGTTTTTCTGTGTTTCAAAACTTTGCTAAAATTTAAGAGTTTGTATTTAGAAGTTTCACTGCCAAAACATGTGCACAATTTCTATTCTCTGAAACAATTTTCCTGTTTGCAAGAAAGAGGGGACAGCCTTGCTCAGGTAGAGCTTTAGGGCAGGGCTGGAAAGCTGGGTGAGCAGCAGGGCTGGTGTCAGGATCTGTCCCTTACTCTCCTTGTGAAAATACCCCTGAAAGACTGAAGCTTCTGCTGACTGATTTCATTCTGTGTGCAGAGTGGTCACTGTGTGTGTGTGTGTGTGTGTCTGTGGCAGAGAGAGATGTGGGAATGGGAGGGTTGGGAAGGTTGGGGATGAGGAAGGGGGAGGCAGGATGGAGCCCTGTGGGATGAGGGCAGGGCTCGGGTGGGAGGCATCGAGAGTCACAAGGTGTCAGGAGGGTTGAACCTGGCCTGAGGAATAGAACAGCTCAGGGTGCAAGGGCAAAAATTCACTCACTGCCATTGTGGGGTGTAGTTCCTTTAGCTAAGGAGCCAGAGTGGCCATTTGCCATTGTTACCTTTGTGACACCCATGCAGGGGATTATTCCTGCCTCAGAGTCACTTCAGGGCTGCAAGCATGAAATCTAGGAACTTCCTAGCCCCTTCTTCACTTGTCCTAAGGGTTTTCTTACAGCACCAGAAGAAGGCATGAAACCAGAAAGAAAATACCAGTTTTCAACTTGCCTGTGCAAAGCTGACTTTACAATCCTGAATGATAACAAGTGCAGTTTTGGGTTACTTGCTCACCCTTCACACCACACACAGGGTTTTCTACAGCATTGTAAATAGTTCAGGGTACGTGGGCTGGGGGATGTGTCACAGCTATGGGGAGAAACTGTCACCTCCAGGACATCTGCATCATTTGCTGTGGGAACTGGGAATCTGTGCAGTGAATAAGGTGGAACAAGAGGAAGTCTTCTGGGATGGGCTGTTAAATACTGCCCTGGAGAACTTTCTTTTCTTCCTGACTGCTGGAACTGCACTGGGATTTAAATCACATCACTTCACTGATATTTCTCACAGGTGATGCCTCTGTGTTCTTCAGTTTCTGGATTTCTTATCTAAGTCCTTCAGTCTGACTTGTTGAAATGAAATGAGGAATGCTTGGAGTTTCCAATAGAGACCAAGAAACTCTGCATTGCTGTGGACAAACATAGTGCAATAAAATGCCTGGTTCCCTAAGAAAGTCAAACTATGAACTTTTAAAGTGAGTTAGCCCTGTTGACATTAATATCTCTGTGCCTCAAGCCTCTATTTGTAAAATGGATGTAAGGAAGTTTCCTCATCTCACATGACATTTGGGAGAACAAAGTCATTGCTCTTGAGAAAATGCTCATATGCTGAGAAGTGGCAGGGAGGTGGATAATTCTGTCTTACAATGGAATTTGAGTGACTTGTAATAAGGGTGGCATTGGTGGAGAACTGAACAAAGATGGAAACAGTACAGGGACTTAACAGTGTATTTTGTCATTCCCCCAGTGGGGAATATCAGGGAAGCAGTGCTGCCCTGTCTATTCTGTGTGAAAAGGACAGGAGCATGGTAGAGAGGATGGCTTATGCAGTGAAAAGATACCACAACACACGTGATGGACCTAAGCCAGGTTTGCAGGAGCATAGCCCTGCCTCAGCAAAAAAAACCTTGGCACTGTCCCTGGGCTATGGATGTGCTGCACAGCACAGCACCCACTAAAAGGCACCAAAAGGAAGTGCGAAGAGGGTGGCAACAAAACCTTGTGTAGCAAAGCCGAGTGTCCTCACCCTCAGTGCTCTCTGCACTGAAATGCTTCTGCCCACAGGTGCTCCTGCACTCAGAGCCAGCAGGCTGTGGGAGCTCAGGTACCAGTGGAGACACACACATGCAGCAGGGCTGAGGTGGAGAATTAATTTGCAATTCTAATGTAGTTACTGAGGTAGATAAATTTAATTATTTAGAGACATTCAAGCCAGATTTCTGAGTGCCACACTCATGTGTATTTGTCAAAAACGATCATTTGCTTCATTTACTCTGCAATGATTTTCATATTTTGAATTGTCACCTCAGCTCTTAAAGTTGTGATGTATGGCTGGCACTGAAATATCCGAGGAACTCCAGACAAAGAGTAAGTGCTTGGGAACGTGGCCGAGGCTGTTCTTGCTCCAGTGTGATGATGAGCAGGCTGCTTCGCTTAGTGCTTGCCGTCAGAGCTAATACACACCACCATCTGCCAGGTGTACATGGGGAGAAAGCCGGATTACCATCGTGCCTAGGTGCCTGACTGTGTGGAGGAGGCCAGCAACAAAAGCCATACGTTACAGAAAATGAAGCCTCGGCAGATGAATTCCCCGTGAGGTAATGGGAAAATCCTGCTTGCCTTATTTACCTCGGCGATTTCATTGAGGTGAACTTTCATAAGGAAGGCAGGAGGAAGCTCTGTTGGTCTGATGAAAGATACAGAAGGAGCATGCTTAAGATAGAGATGGAAATTTCAACCCTTTGGCAGGGCAGAAATGGGAAGAAATTGGGAGTATATGTGCAGCAAGTTTCCTGAGAGCATACATTTAATTTTACTCTTTTCAGATGCATCATTGTGAGCAGTACACAGTTTTCAGCCCAGGCAGATCTGGCACTAGCATATTTTAGATGCTTTTCAAGTGGAGTGGCACACTGCAGCTTCAGGCCCTCTGTTCCTCATGATTAATGCATCCTGCTTTCAGTGTACAAGGAATGTCAAGCTGCACAGGTACATCACAGGCACATAAATGGGAAGAATTCAGAAAGGATTTTTCTCACAACCCTGCTGGCTGAAAAATATAGAAAATTTTTCTTCTTTTCACCTGACCTCATATCTTTGGTGAACTCCATGTGTCCTAAAATAAGAAACCTGCTTGTTTTGCATTTTGATGGATGATTCCGCTTTACAACATGACATTTTACAACTAATAGAGATTATTTCTGGAAAGGGTCTTATTGTGTAAGTCAAAGATATTTTTTACTTTTGCATCATAACCAAAACCATTGTGGGACAGTGTCCTTAAAAATAATATTTATTCTATATTTTTATTTTATCAGATTTGTTTTATACCTGCTTGTAGCATTCTGTTTTCGAGTTTATTTGATTGTTCTATTTTTTATTGAGGCATTTCTATTTTAATTAGTTATAAAATGGTTTGCCCCTGTGTCCCCCCCCCCCTTCCCAGAGTGGATCCTTCCCTGAGCGTCTTTGTCCAAGTTTTCCCGCCGTTTCACCTGCCTGTCAGACATGTCAATCACCCTTCTCCTCAC